>JAOTOL010000598.1:0-92614 GCA_034440575.1 Imbricaverruca yamaguchii | reverse complement strand
ACCTGGGGACTGCTGAGATACCTGGGCCTGGGGCGGTGCAGCTGTACCTGGGGATCTGGGGACTGCCGAAATACCTTGGCCTGGGGCGGTGCGGCTGTACCTGGAGACCTGGGGACTGCCGAGATACCTTGGCCTGGGGCGGTGCGGCTGACGCGCCGTTCGGTGCACGGCGCCCTCGACCGTCGATTGGCGTGTGTCGGGAGGCTCCTCCGCCACGTCTCCGTCGAGCGGTAGCGGTAGCTGTAGTGTCTGCGCAGCAGGTAGCAGTCCGTTAGTGGTCTGATTGCCGCTGTGGTGTAGACCTGGCCGCCTACCGTATCGCTGCTCAGATAAATTGTCGGCCGCGGACGCCCAGTTTGGACTCGAGACGGCGTCGCGTTCGTTTGGTGTGTGTGTGTGTTTGTAGTAGTTTGCGCGCCGGTAGTGTGTGTAGTAGTTTGCGTGCCGGTAGTGTGTGTAGTGTTTGCGCGCCGGTAGTGTGTGTAGTGTTTGCGCGCCAGTAGTATGTGCGGTAGTGTGCGCGCTGGTAGTGTGTGTAGTGTCTGCGCCACATTGCCGGGCTGTCTGCCGTGTGGAGATGTGCGAGTGTGCGTGCGGTCCAACGTTTGTGGTGTATGTCTGGCTCCTTTTTGGCGTCGCTCTGTTGCGATGGAGCGCCTTAGGTTCTGCGAGGCGAGCTCTTGCCGTGTCCGGGTGTCTTGTCCTGTGATGTGGCGTGCTGAACACAAGGGAAGGTCTTGGATAGCTGTATGGCCAACGCAGTCCCTGCACCCGTAAGTCCCCAAACCTCAGCCCCCTCCAGCGGGTAGCCGTGGCAGATTAGCGTGGTGGCACGGTCTTGCCGTCCGCTTGTGTCGGCCGCACAAGTCTTGTGTCCGCTTGCTTTGTGTTGTACGATTTAAAGTAATTTCGCCCATGCCTGGCTGGAAAAGGGCGGTTTTTGGATTGTTGTCACCCAGAACGTCATCCACGCCGGAAGATCATGCTGTCCCCTTTCCCACTGAAGGTGAAATGCAACTGTTTAATAATGAATAATGCTATCTTATTCGTCTAGGTTTTTGGTACTTTGAAAGTGAACTAATGGTATATGTTCTTGAGCCCGAGCTTTCGGTTAATGTACCATTATGCTGTTTAGTTGCAGAAGGGAATCATGGCTACATTTAACGTTCTTCAGCGTGCTGGCTCAGCTTGCTATTTGCAATCCGGTTATTGCCAAATTACAAATGGAAAGTATACACATACCCTAATGTCTAGAAATGGAATGAGCTTGTGATGTCAAAAAGAAACAAACGAACGAACACACAAATTCTGTCGATGTTGAAGGCCCGAAAGTCATGCTCTCCATGTTCAGGTTTCCAAACCTTAGGTCCAACCCTGCGTCGTAGTTGTCGGACATCAGGAAGGGGTTCGACCGGGAACGGAGCCGCGTCTCTCGAAGCCGATCATACCCGGCCTGGATCATCCTCCCTCGTGACTGAACCATCTCCCATTTGTCCGGAATATCCACCACAGAAACGCGTGACAAAACAGCGCTGTGCTGGTCAGCGCGTCCCCGGTACCTGGGCCGCGGCTGGTGACAGGGCCCCACCCCGTGACCGTGACCGTGTCCGGTCCCCCCACCGTCACCGAGCCGGCCCGTGCTGCAGACCTCGTACGCGCGGCCGCGCCGCGGCAACCTCACGCCCGCCAAGAACGTTAAGCCCGGCGACGACGGCAGTCCTGGCTCCAGCCGCGCCAGCCTCGTCTCGCGCGAGCTGCCGGCCGAGGCGCGCGCGCTGACGCCCACGCCGGCCAAAAAGAAGCGCGTCAAAACGCCGTCGCTTCGCAAGTTCCTGCGCGGGGCGCGAGGTGGTCTCGGCAAGGAGAACCAGGCTGACACGGTGAGAGAGCGGCGCCGGTGGCGGCGTGATTTCTGCCCACGGTGGGATGTTCCCGACTGTGCCGGCAGCCCACGTCGGCTACAGGCCGTGTCCCGTCTCCACTCGTGATGCCACGTCGTGACGTCACGTGACCTGCTGTGGTGCCTGTTGTGTGGTTGGTGCGGCATCTGCAGTGGACCGTCCCGGGCCGAGTTGACAACGGTTGCACCGCAGTGGCGCCTGTGTCTGTCCGTGTAGGCTGCTGTGTCGTGTATAATCTGCGCTGCTGGCAGCCTGTAACGCCAGCATTCTCTTCTGTGTCTGCATCGCCCTTGCTGCGCATTCTTTGGTTCGTGAGGTGCCTTAATGCCCTCCGGCTGTTGTGCCTACTTTGCATCATGTGGTGCCTTAATGCCCTCCGGCTGTTGTGCCTACTTTGGCTCGTGTGGTGCCTCAATGCCCTCCGGCTGTCATGCCTACTTTGGCTCGTATAGTGCCTTAATGACCCCGGCGGTTGTGTCTGCGTTGGCTCGTGTGACGCCTGTGGGCATATGGCTCGGCATTTGTCCAGAAGCAGTTTCAAAGGTCCAGTAATTGTTCATTACGTCAGCAGTGCTAGCAGTATTAGGCAGTAGATGAGTAAGCGTTACATCACGTTGGACTAGTGACCTTGCTCCCTGTATCTGGTGTCGTGTGTGCATATTGTAGTGTAGTGTAGTGCAGACATGGGATGAGTAGTCTGGGGGTAAGTTGCTCGGCTCAAAATCGAAAGGTTGTGGGTTCGAGTCTCACCTGTCGCTACTCTTCGTCCGCGGCCAATCGGCTTGAGAGATTGGCGACGCTACACGAATCAACGGTCGAGGTGTCGTACAACCAATAACCACCACGTAGTGTCGGATAGTGCAGTGTAGATGCCATGTAGTGCAGATCTGTCGGGATCAAGAGAATTGGTTTAGTTAAGGCGGCTATCGGCAGTCGATGCAGTGTGTTGACCTGAGTATGTGTCGATAAGTGTCGCGCGAAGCGAGGCAGTCAGCAGCCGCTCGGCTGTTTGTCGTCCGTGCGATGAGAGCCGTATAACCGGCGGCTTGTTAGGCGCCAGGTCGGGCCGTGCTCACCAGCCGGTAGCTGCCACGGCCGGTGCCGCCGGTCGCTTTGTCGGCGGTGTCTGCGCTAATTGGTAACTAACCAGCAACGTGCGACTCCGTCTGGGTCAATAACCACGCCGTCGCCGGGTCGCATCCATTGTGTACAAATTCGTAACTTTTGGGCAGAGGACGGCACGTGGCTGAGTTCACGCTCGGCATTTGCGGTTATTCTTTGATCTTTCATTTGCACAATTCATTGGTTCAATACCATCTGCACCTTACAAATCTACCATATATGACATTTATCTAAAATTTGTGCCAGTTTCCCAGTGTTTAGGTCGCACAGAGGGCCATTGGTGTGTTGTATTCACACAACAATTTTGGATGTCTAAATGTGATCTTTTTAGTACACTGTTTCTATCTGATATGCCTCCTTTACGGCAGCTAGCGTAATTCGTTGCCCACATCGGATACATAACCGATAACGAATTTGGACACACTGGTGCGTCAAGGTGGCGTAATGCATGACCTGCCGGCATATGCTTGGGTTGGATACTCGACACGTACGTCGGGCAAACCTGTTGTCTGTTCCGTATGTCATGCTCTGTTGCGTATTTCTACAACGCACAATCCACCAAATTCGAGCAGCCAATGACGGGTAAGCTGTCAGCTCCGCCGCGGATGGCAGCAGCCGCTTGGCACGCCCCACGGCCTCCATTACCGATCGAAAATTGCAGTTGGTCGGTGGCGAAAGTCGGCAGTAGCTGTTCATAACACGGACACGGCAGCAGTCGTCGTCAGCTGCTGTCGCCAGGGCACTAACAACAGTTGTCCGGCTGCCTGCCGCCGGGCACTACTAGAGCTGGGCCTCGGCCGCAGCTGGAGCTGGAGCTAACCGGGCCGCCCGTCCCCCGCCAGTCCATGAACGGCTCGTACGCGTCGCCAGTAGCTCGTCGCTGCAGTCGGACAGCTCCCAGCTGTCGCAGAAGACGACGCGCTCGCGCAGCATGAAAAACCCCTTCGGCGCCGCCAGGGCTTACACGGTGGCACAGGTAACGAAAGGCGCGGCGTCTCAGGTGGGAGCGCGGGATGCCCCAGGTGAGCCACCAACGCTGGCTCTGCCTCTCGTCGGCACCTGTGTAGTTGTCTGGTGCGCTGCTTGCATGACCGCTGCTCGTGTATTTAGACGTTCGCTCCGTACACGCACTTGGCACGTGCGCGGAGTGTATACTATGTAGTAGAAACAATTGTAGCTTGTATCGCATGTATATAACAGCCAGCAACAAGACAGCCAGAAACCACAGTGATGCAAACTGGGTGCCAATTGCGAAATCTCGTCTGGTGCAATGCGCTGACTTGTTTGCATCTCGCTAGCATTATCTGTTCAAAATCGCATGGTAGGTGTCGTAATTCCCCCTCCTCATGCACTGAATAAGGTGAGAAAATTCCGTGCATGGTGCGAGGGTTAAGCATATTTCAATTCGCGCGTAGATGAACAAAATGGCAAGCTTTCGAGATCGTTTAATCTAAATTAAGGGCTATGGAGTATGTGATGCACATGTAACTAACAGTCTGTTCTACTTTCCAGGGTCATCTCCTTCCTCGCAAATAATGTAGGATTCGAAGTGGTCCGGGCGTGGGGTCACTGGATTGGTAAGTTGAAGTCAGTGGAGTAGTGAGTGAATGTCAGTGGAGTGTGAATGGATGTTAGTTGAGTGATGATGGTGGTCATTGAAGTGGTTAGTGAGGTGGTAAGTCGAGGTACCTAATTGAGGGCGTCGTTTGCCACGTGACACATTGTTGCTTTCCGTGGCTTTTCGTTTTTCGATAGCGTATCCCATCAGTCTATGCCGAATGTTCATACATCGAAATATCGAGACGGAGAGACAGTCCGCAGAAGTCCTAAAAACCGGACCGCACTTTTACAACCGCTAAACGAACACTTTCAGCGTTCCTGGCGGCAGGCCGTCGATGAAAACGCACCGAGGCCGGCGGCTGGACAGGAAAACGTGCCGCCGGCCGGGCTGCTCGGCCGTCTCTTTGTCGCAGTCATCGTCCGTCCGTCCGGGCGGCCAGCGAGGCTGACTTTCCTGGTCGGCCCATCGCGTGCCGCTGCTCACCAATGGGTGACGGACAATGCGGGGGGTGTCGTTCTGGGAAACGTCACCCCCCCGCGCTGTGGTGCAGCACGGGTGTATCGTCGTCCGCACCCTATCGGACATCGGACATCAGACACCGCACATCGGACATCGGACACCACACGTCGGACGGCCAGTGCGGGTGGGGCGGACGTCCGACGCCACCTCTGCCTCGACTCGGACGCAGCTTCGTGATGATGTGACAAGTGGTGTGATCAGTGGTGTGATGATGTGATCAGTCGTGTGATCGGTAGCGGCCGCGACGTCGGCGTGTCTGCGTCTAGTCGGAGCTTGATGAACGCCAGCATTTCGTACTCCTAAGCCCACGTAACCGATGAAACGCCGACTCCGTGGTGCTGATGGCCGCCCCCCTCCCCCAACGGTTGTCGGATGGCGCCGATGTCGGCGGACACGGCGCTGTCCTGTGTCCTGTGGTAGCTAGACGACGCCGACGGCGGCGGCGGCGGCGCGCTCAGCCACCTGGAGCGGGAGTGTGCGGTCTGCGGTGCCGCCAGCCGCCACGTTTCTGTAGCGCTCGGCGTGCCTAGCTAGTGTTGCTTTTGCAACGGTCGAAGTGATTACATTTTATGCTCCGTCGCGAGAGGTCGTGCACGTTGTTATGGGGGAGCTTGGGCGGCGCCACCGGCAGCATGGCCATGACGGTAACATGAAAAAAATACAACGTTCCAAAAAGTGCACACGTACGTTTTATACTGTTCGCCGGTAACCGTGCGATGAGGTGGCGCATATGTCCCACTTCTCTGTACCTCTGATGCGCCCAAAAACCCTAATAACCAACTAACTCTGTACCTCGAATGCTGGTGACATGGAGCACAGGTCCCACATCTGGCTTTATGTGCGGGCGACTTGGGACACATTTCCCACCTCTTTACCTCGGCATATGGGTGAAATGTGACGTTGCATATCTTACCCGTGAATGTGACACTATACGAAACCAACATACCAAGGGTATGTGCCACCCACAATTCCGTTATGTGGGTTTCATTGGAAACATGCCCCACCTCTCCACCTCGTCATGTGGGTAGCATGGGACGCTTGTCCTACCTTTCTACCTCGACATCCCGGCGACATGAACTACATGTCTCACCTCTCTATCTCGTGTGGGTAATATGGAACACATGTCCCATCTCTGCCTCGATATGTGGGTGACGTGGGCCACTACATGTTCCACCTCTCTACCACAGTATGTGAGTTACATGCAGCATATGTCCCACCGCACTGTAGTTACATTGGGACATGTTCCTCCACAGCCTTGGCATGCGGGTGCACGAAAGAATTAAACTAAAACTTCTCCCGCCCTCTATCCAGTCCGGAACTGCGCCAGTTGGGTGTCTTGTGACCGAATCCTGTCCGAAACTGCGCCAATTGAAGTATTCCAGCCACGTAACGTCACCGCCAGAGTCGCAGCCCGGCTTTTGCCCGCCCGCCACCAGTGCGGTAATATCGGATCAGCTTTGTGCGGTGCCGCCCTTATATGTGTGGCGCGGGACCTCGGCAAACCCCGTGAAAGTCACGAACTGCCACCGAAGAACCCGTAAGCTGTCTCACATGTTTTATGTAGGTAAATGGTTCATAAAATGCTTAGCTGAGAAACCAAAGCGATTTTCGGATAGCTCACGTTTCGCCACTGTCCCCAGAAGTATCGAATCAGGTTATGCTGCCGATAACATAACATAACACTTGGTATTACTGTTGCTGGGTTCACATGCTTCGGCGGCTTTTCTACGGTATTTTCAACGTGATACCGGACATTGTTAACCTCGGTTATTAAAGCCAAACCCCATTCTAGCTTGCAAACTAACCGTACACAAAACGAACAAGGTATCATCGGAAGGCCCACGACGAATAGGCTCCGAAATTTCCTCGCTTTGTATTTTAAAATCTGCTCGACTCATGGCGGATTTTTCCGAAAAAGAACTTTTCTAATCATGGTTTATATCTTCACTTCTTTCAAATACACTAAGTTAAAATGCGCGCCATATGATAGCTAATTACTAAGCGCATATTGCTAAAGTAGCTACATTTGTCCGCTATAAGTCAAATTTGACGGTTATCTTCCGTTGCTGATCTGGCCTTAAGCACAAGTCAAAGATATACATGCATGTGTCATAAGCAATGCCAAATTGCATTGCTGAAGTAAGCTTCACTTCAGTATGCTTCCACGTGTATGAGCCCACAATATATGAGAGTAGTTTGGGTGTTCGAGGAAATTTCGACGGTTTTCAGCCCTCCCCTTAACGATCGTGCTACTGTATTCAGTGGTACACAACAGAAGTAGCAGCTGTCAACAATAGCCTTACACAACAGAAGTAGCAGATGTCAACAATAGCCGTACACAGCTTAGGAGTAGCAACTGTCAACAGTAGCCGTACACAGCAGGAGTAGCAGCTGTCAACGGTAGCCGTACACAGCAGGAGTTGCAGCTGTCAACAGTAGCCATCCACAACAGGAGTAGCAGCTGTCAACAGTAGCCGTAGGGAAATGGTCGAATATAAGTACATGAGAAAATATAGCAATTGGTCACCAATTGGCTGTGGCCTCAGGTCGCTGACCTGACCTCAAACAGATATCCGAGATATACGCTTTCCATACACTGTCGGGTTGTACTCACATAGCAATTCCCCCTCCCCGACGAGGCACCACCTTTTCGTGGTGGGGGGATTGAGTTCCCCAAAGACCCGGCGACCATCGTACCGGCGAGGGGTGAGACCAAGAGTGCCTCACTCGTCCTTCCATCCGTACGTTCCTATTCTAATCCCAATCTCATCCTATCTGGCCCTGCAACACCAACTATCCCTACTATGAGCAGGCAGGGCAACTTCCCCGGTCCTGCCCACCAGCTCAGTTTTATCGGGGTAGCCGCGCCCCCTCGGCCCGCCCCCGGGGTTAACGGAGTCCCGGAGGTTGAGGTCTCCCGTCGTACGGTGCTAGTTGTGACGGAGGGCCAACACACCTCTTTGGTCCTGATATCCCGGAGGGGTGGGCGGTCCCGCGGGGCCTCACGCGGGCCAAGTGGCTGGTCGCCTCGGGCCGGGGGCCTGGGAATCTTCCCGGTGCTCTGGGACTCTTCCCGGTGCCCGCCGACCCGGCCGGCCGGGGTCAAGGGATGGGCGGTGCTGAATCCCGGTCGGGGTGTTGAGTCTCTCTCCCGACCGGGCGAAGGCGCCGCCTGCTCCGTATAGCTCTTCGGGCGCCTGGCGACCTCCCGTACGCGGGACCCAGGCGTCCCCTCAGTAGGGCCTTATGCGGTGGGGCGCCTGAGGAGCTTAACACCAACACGCATCACATGGCGTCTCCAAACACCCAAAAAAACCTCATGGTTCCTCGCGAAGAGGCCAGACCATCGCCCAACCCATCGCAGGTGGGAGCGTGTTTAATCAGGAAAGCTACGGGAGAAGTATTTAGAATGTCCCTCGCATCTTCATCTTCCGAGAACTGACAGAAAATATTGCATCATTGTCCCCTTTCCAGAGGCAAGAGGGATGTGACAGATTTCGGAGGATCACCCGTTGCGAGAAGTTAAAGGATGGTGCTATTGAAGTAGAGTTTGCACAAGTAGGAGAAGCACAGTAAGCACCGGAAATGACAGAGTTTGTATATAGTGTGCGGAAAGGTGGCAGCAAAGTCGACGAGAGCATCCAGATGAGGGTCGAACCCCATGAAACCAACAATACATCGCGTGGAATCATCAATTGTTACGATCTCAAGGGCGTACCGGAGGAAGAGATAGTAGACGGGCTATTTGAGTTCGGCGTGATAGGAGCCATAAAAATGAAGTCTAGAAGAGGTGCAGAGCTGATCACTACAAACAATGTCATATTGACTTTATTCAACTGACTTACCCTCTGAGATCTGGGTGGGGTACATCCGGGTCAAGGTGCGACTTTTTCTTCCAAACCCAATGCGTGTGCGGTGTGCGGAGATTTTAACGCGCATCACCCTCTCTGGGGCTCAAGCAAGGTGACAAGCCGTGAACGTGCTATGGAGCGTTTTGTACGACATTTCCCACTCTGCGTCCTTAACACAGGAAAGCTAACGCATTTTACATTGCCCACAGGACAGACCTCCATGCTGGATCTCACCCTCTGCAGCCCAGAAGTTGTACCGTTTTTAGAATGGACCGTGGATGGCGACCCGTGCAACAGTGACCACTTCCCTGTTTCGTCTCGTTTTGTTCACCATGTTTATGTAAACCGACGACCCCCAGGTGGATACTTAACAGGACCGACTGGAATTCTTTCCAAGCAAGTCTTGAGTGTACTCTATACGACCAATCCAACGAATCTGCTATCTCCGTGGAGACGTTCACGGCGGATATTGTGCGGAGTGGTCAACGGCACATACCTCGCTCAACGGGAACATCAGTTCGCGTGCCCATCCCATGGTGGTCGGAAAGGTGCCGAGAGGTCTTGATTGCCAGGAAAAGGGCGCTTCGTGCCCTTAATAGAAATAGCTGTACGCCAAACTGAATAGCTTTCCACAAAGCGCGGGCAGTCGCCAGAGTATCATCGCCAAAGCAAAACGAGACTCGTGGAAAGCGCATGTCAACACTTTAAACCGTTGCACATCACTGTCATCTGTATGGTCCCGCATAAAACGCTTCTCTGGAAGATATGCGCCACTTCCACTCCCCACTTTGCACATGGCTGGCCGAGACATCATCAACCCGGAAGAAGTGGCCGACGAGATCGGACGAGCTTTATGAGCACGATCTAACAATAGTAATAGTGTGCGCTTCTCAAACTACAAGGCTCGTCGCGAGGCACGCACCATTGATTTGTCAACCACAAATCTCCTTGAATACAATTCCCCATTTTCTGTTTCCGAACTGACTGCAGCTGTCAGTATTCTGAAGAGTGTAGTAGGGGTTCCCGATTGCAATGTCAACATTGCACGTTGACATTATCAAACGTTTGCCTGCAAAAGCTTTAAGAGCCCTCCTGAAGATTCTGAATGACATGTGGACAACCGGCACAATTCCATATTCGTGGCGGAGGGAAATCGTAGTGCCTATACGTAAGCCAAACAAAACATTCCTGTTTTGTTTGGCTTACGTATCCATTGCATTATCGCCCCATCTCGTTAACGTGCTGTCTATGTAAGTTATTTGAAAAGATGGTGAATGTCAGATTAATGCGGTTTTCAGAACACAACAATCTCCTCACTGTGATACAGAGTGGTTTTCGAAGACACCGCAGCACGCTTGGCCATGTTTTAACACTCGACTCTGTGGTGCGCTCTAGTTTTGGGAAGAAATGTCACACAGCTGCGATATTTTTCTACATAGACGGAGCATATGATACTGCATGGAGGCACGGTTTTTTTACATTTTTTACACTCCATTCTCATAAAATTACATTGGATCGCATGGGTATCCGAGGCTCGAAGGGATTTTTCCTGAAACATTTCTTAGCTTCCCGAACTTTCTGTGTCAGAGTGGGAGGTTTCCTCTCTGGCACATTCCAACAAGCTGATGGAGTTCCGCAGGGAAGTGTCCTGAGTGTTGCGTTGTTCGCTATCACCATCAATAACGTGGGTGCATCATTGCCAACTTCTGTAGGGAAAGCACTATTCGTGGATGACTTTGCCGTGTGGTGTTCTTCGCGCACTGTACATTCCATAGAGAGACGACTCCAGCTGGCTGTCGGGAAGATACAGGATTGGTGTGACGAAACATATTTCGCAATGTCTACAACAAAGACCGTCGCTGTTCACTTCTGTCGCAAACGTTGTTGCATAGACCCGGTGATCATGCTCGACGGAAGCCGCATTCCATTCAAACCAGCTGCCAAGTTTCTAGGTGTGTGGATTGACCGCCGGATGATATATAGCATCCACATCAGCGACCTCGCGCAGAAATGTGAAAAAAATACTGCAGGTGATGGACACTGTGTCGAGATGTTCGTATGGCGCAGATAGATATGTTTTACTACTAATGTACCGATCTCTTGTGCGTTCTAAGATTGACTACGGATGCTTTATTTATGACGGAACATGTGCCACGACCAAGCGTCACCTGGATGTGATTCATAATGCAGCTCTTCGCATTGCTACTGGAGCATTTCGTACTTCCCCGGCTGATAGTGTGGCAGAGGTAGACGAGCTACCTCTTGCGCTGCGCCGTAAGTTATTGGGAGCTAGGTACGCATGTAATGTCGCACAAAACCGAAAGCATCCAGTCTATCAGTGGATATTCGCCAGGACACCAAGGTCACGTCAGGGGGCCCATGTCCAACGTGGATTACCGTTCTCCATTCGTATGGCCTCGACCCTCCGTAATTGTAATATTAGACCAGGTTGTGTGACACGTACTATTACGCCGACCACTCCGCCTTGGCAGGTTGTCCAAGTACAAATTGATGCCACTTTGTCATGTTCAAAGAAAGGACAGGAAAACCCAGAGGAACTCCGCGCTCTGGCATTGAAAGAAAAATTTTTTTTTTTTGGGGATTTAAAGGGAAGGTTCAAAGTTCAACTCAGGTGTTTGAAAGGCTTATGTCAGCCGACACAGTTACAAAAAGATACATCGAATTTCACGGCTGATTTCTACGCAAATTTTTTTTTTTTTTTTTTTCCCCCAAACGTTTTTTTTCACCTTTTTGGGTCTCCTGGCATTAAAACCTTGAACCAGGGTAACATACTTGTTCGTAGGATATACGAGTCGTCAACTCCCTAAATGACGTCAACAGAATTGTCATATTCTGCTGGATTCCTAGCCATGTCTGAATTGCTGGAAATGAAGCTACTGACAACTGCTAAGCACGCCATCACCAACGGTCGGGAGGTCCACTTACGTCTCCTTCCAAGATATCTGTATCCTACTATATTGTCACGTATACGGCTAAAATGGCCACGATCATGGAATGCAAAGTGTAGTAAGCTGAGGGCTTTGAAGCCAGCACTCTCTGGAGGTCTCTGGAGGGCTTTGAAGCCAGCACTCTCTGGACTCTGGAGGTCCTCGAGCCGAGCACAGCGATGAGAAGAAGTAATACTCTGCCGATTGAGGATAGGTCATACATTCGCGACACCTGACTACATACCTACCGGTGATGACAGACCTTTATGGTCACGCTGTTCGGATCCCTTTACCGTATATCATGTCTTAGTAGGATGTGTACTTTTGGAACCACTACGACGCCTGATTTTAGGACAACAGGACGCCGGCTTTACTCAGCATACGCTAATCAGAGGTACTCTGATTAGCGTATGCTGACACTACGACGCTAACTACTCCGAGGTCGTGACGTCTGGGATAATTTTTACATTCCTTGAAGAAGCACGCTTTGGTGTTGTACATCGCCGATTTTGACGATTATTAGTTGCTGTATGTAAACACATTTATAGACGCAAAATGACCTTGGCAGTCGACGCGCCCCTAAACTCCAATTCATCATCATCATCACCTAGCAATTTTCATTTATCTTATCAATTTTATCAGTTGTCGATTTTGAAACATTGTCAGTGGTTATCTTTGACCTGAGCTAGGTCAATGACCCTAAATGACCTGGAGCTAAAACTTTTACATCAGACGCAAGAGTCGTGAAGGAAAAGGTATAGGAAATTTCGCGGCGCTGCGCGCCGTTCTGTGTTTCTGCCAGTAAAATCTTATTGGGACAGAAAACGACCCTTCAGACGGGATGGGCTAACGATGGGATATAATGACGAAGCTGGTCAGCAACAAAATAATAATAAATAAAATATAATAATATACAGCAAAATAAATAATAAGAACAAAATAATATTGAGTGCATGCAGAAACAAAGCCATAATTATGACACAGCTCGTCACAAAAAGAATGCTATTGAAACCAAGCAGTAAGAGATAGGACAGAGGGAATAATTGAGAAACACCTGTTCGTTTTGCATAAACACAGGAATGATCAACATAAACTGATTTACTCAGCACAAATCCATTTCACTGCCTATTTTTCACGTCCGGTACCTTGATTGTGGGATTCTGCCTGAAAAGAAAATATCAAAATGAAATGGCACCAATACTGATGTTAGAAAACTGATACTTTGCACAAGGGTGTTGAGTGGAAAGGCAGCGTCGATTTGCACTCCAATGACATATGATGATAATACATTACCTACTTGCATCCGGCCATCGTCGAATAATATGCAGTAGTCAATAAATTAAATGAATTGAAATATATTTCTATGCCTCAAAAGGCGCACTGACTGCACATATTTTAGAACAGGGAGCGCGTGGGTTGCCATGGGCTGCTGAGGGAAGTCATATCAGCGCGTAGGTTGCTGAGGGAAGTCATGGGAACCTTAATACGTATATCAAGATAATGTCGTATTCGTATTCGTATTCAGCGAGGAGTTCACCGAAGGCGTATTTGTATTGACATCGGCATTCAGCGACGGGTTTATGATCGTTCGAATCAATTAACACTGAACACGCTGGATAGAACCACAAAGGTCTCGCATTACCACTTTAACGGTTAAGGTTCAACGTAAGCAGTTTATTCGGTCGTCTCCATTTTTTCGTTTTCACCCAAACATGCCCAGATTTGGTATCAAGTAATGGCCTGTGGTGAACCGTACTGCAACATTTCAAGTCGGTACATGTCAAGGTCAAACTTCTAGGTCAAAGTCACCTTCATTTATTAGATGGCGATATTGAAGCATTATCAAGGATTATCAAGATTATCGAAAAAATTATCAAGGATAGAATAGTTAGTTATCTGGAAGGTAGCAGATTGATTCAAGATACTCAACATGGGTTTAGAAAAGGACGATCGTGTCTGACAAACCTCTTGGACTTTTTGAACTTCGCCACAGAACAATTTGATCAGGGAAATCAGGTTGATGTAGCATATCTTGACTTTAGTAAGGCCTTTGACAAGGTACCCCATAAACGGTTAATGATACAGCTTCAGTCCCATGGTATTGTAGGTAGCATCTTAAAATGGATAGAGTTATGGCTTTCAGATAGACAGCAAAGAGTGATGCTAAATGGTGCAAAGTCATCATGGCAAAATGTTCTTAGTGGAGTCCCCCAGGGGTCAATACTGAGGCCACTACTGTTCATTATATTTGTAAATAACATTAAAAGTGGCATAAGCAGTAACGTTTTGAAATTTGCGGATGATTTGAAGGTCTTTAGGGCAATAACAAGTCAATATGAGCATATCTCGCTGCAAAAAGACTTAGACGAACTTGTGAAGTGGTCCGAAGAATGGCAAATGAGATTTAATTTTGATAAGTGCAAAATAATGCATGTAGATTAGCAGCATATGAAGGCTCCATACTTGTTGGGTGGCCAAGTGCTATCAGTGACTCAACAGGAGAAGGATTTAGGTGTTATTCTAAACACAAAACTGGGGGCATCAGAACAGACCAAGGAAGCCAGGAAGAAGGCACTGAGAATGCTCGGGGCAATAAATAGGAATGTATCATACAGAAGTGAGGAAGTGATCAGGAAGCTTTACTGTGCGTACGTCAGGCCACATTTGGAATACTGCATCCAAGCTTGGTCTCCTAGCTATGAAAAAGATTGTTGGCTTTTAGAGAGACAGTACAAAAGAGGGCTAAAAAAATGGTTAATGGCATAAGCAACCTGGCATATGAGGAAAGATTGAAGAAATTGAATATGTTTTCACTTAGATATAGAAGGCTGAGAGGAGATCTCATCGAGGTCTTTAAATTTGTCCATGGTCTGGAGAGGGGATACCTTGGGGAAATGTTTGAATTGAACAGAAATGATGCAATTAGAGGTCATAAATTCAAAATTAAAGTTAACCACAGCAGAACAAGGTTAAGGCAAACTTTCTTCACCAACAGGGTAGTAGAACACTGGAACCAGCTGCCAGAAAACATTTTCAGTAGCAGCACATTGAACATCTTTAAAAACAGCATAGACAATCATTATAAGAATAGAGGGCTTCCTTTTCAGTATTACAGGGAGGGCTGATTGACAGATTTGGTGGGCAACTGGTTCAGTGTACAGAGTGCAACCAAGAAGGGCCCTTGTGGCTCATAGTTGCACTAATCTTTTATGTCTTTATGTCTTTATGAAGCGATATCGACCGAACGCGAGGTTTGGTTGCTCTCGCATTCATTTCCATTAGATGAGCTTCCATTCGACATTATAATGGAAGCTAAGCAACCAAATTATCTCTCGAGGATAAAGGCTAAGCTGATACTTGGATCGCCGTGCTTTCAGTTTTCTTTCAAACTTATCCAAATTTTGTATCAGGCAATAACCTGTGGTGAACACTGGAGTAGCATTTAAAACCGGAACATGTTAAAGTCCAAAGGCTAAGTTCATCGATGTTATCGCGTTTCTTAGCTATGGCTTCAATTTGCAGAAAACGGATGTCATTCGTGTTGCCTTGTCGTACAGTATCAGAAAGTTAATATTTCGAAATCATCTGGACGGGTCGAAATTCAAGCTGATTTCTTCAGTAGCCTTACATTTTTTTTTGTGGTTTTCGCCCAAGCCTACCCAGTTACATTTCAAACTGGGACATACCAAAGTCAAAGGCTTGATTCGATTATTGGATGCCATCGCGTTTTGTCGCTATGGCTTCAATAAATAGATGTCATTCGTGACAACGAATGGACAAACGTAACAATGTATGTCAAGTGACGGCCCATGGTGAACCTTCGAGTAACATTTTTAAACCTGGATATGACAAGGTCAAACCTCATGGTCAAAGGCTGGTTTGGATTATTCGAAGTCATCGCGATTCGTCGCTATGAGTTCAAGTTGTACTAAGTGGGTGTCATTCGACGTGGCGTATTATAAAGTTACCCAATATAACTAATTTATAAGATTAGGTTAGGCTAAGGTCAAACCGATTTCTTTGGTCACATCGAGTTTTTTTATTCGCTTTAACCTACCCACTTCTTGTACCAGGCAATAGCCCGTAGTGCATATCAAGTAGCGTTGCAAACCGGGACATGTCCATGGTACTCCAGGAACTTGTTTAGAAATCACATTAATTTTCAACGTCAAAGATCAAACTCATTTCTTCGATCGCCCCGCGTTCCTTCGTTTTCTCCCAATGCTGCGCATGCTTGGCATCAAGAGAATGCCCGTGGGCAACCCTCGAGCAACATTTCAACCCAGGACATGTCAGATTATGCCTCAAGGTCAAAGGTTCGTTTTACTTTTACAGTCCCCGCGTTTCGTGGCTATGGCTTCAATTCGCATTATGTGGGTGTTATTCGACGTGGCTTGCTGTACGGTATCATAATGCTGAGATATTGAAATAATTTCAAATGTGTCAGAGGTCCGGAGTGTGTACAATGATTGAGTGTAATAGGGATAGGAGGGTCAAATATATATATATATATATTTTTGCAGCCGTTTTGATAGCGAGCACTCGTATCCTATATGCCTAGGGGCTCCCCAAGAAATCCATCATAACCTGATCGGACGGTGCTCTCATCGCTGGTTTTTAATTTATAATACAACATTGGTGTTCCGGACACATTAAATATAGAACTCTTTTTGTCAAATTGCCGCTTTCCTCTTGACCCGTCCCGTCTCTGGGGGTCTTCAACCGCCACCTAAGGTTTTTCGCGGATAGCGGACGAACGGCGCTAGGCAGCGCACCCAAATTTGACACACCTTTTGCCACATCAATTTGGCATGCTGATTCAAAAAATGTAGGTCAGGTCATCTAGGGTCAACGAGTTAGTCCAGGTCAAGTGAGGTCACCTCCAAAAAAGTTCGACCAGTCGTCACGCTTTAACGGATGCAGATATTTTAATGAAACTTTCAGCGTTTGCTCATCTTTAAGGATGCAACAAAACGTATGTTGATTTTTTCTTTTTTGACTACCTATAAATTTTGGGTATTTGCCAAATTGCAGTTCAAATACATGATTATGGCTAAAGTAAGCATTTTTTATTGAGGCAAGTTGACTTTCAACAACGTTTCTCGGTCTGTTCTACCCATTCGAAAAGGAAAATTAAAGAAAACTTGACAATCCAGAATTTTGAAATTTGAAAAATTAAAATGTTTACTTTTGGGGAGCCCAAAAAATTATAGCCCTGGTCGATTTCGCTGTTCTTTTCTCATTCCAAATAAATTTTGCTGTTTCATATATCCCCCAAAATCGACCCCCAGAGTCAAAACATTATGTAAGTTGTGAAAAGTCGTGAAAATCTAACCCCCCTGGTGACGTCACTTTTTAGGGGAAAATTGTTTTGTGAGTGGACCCGGACCCTACTCGTCGTTCGCTTTCCGATGACACCTTTGTCGTTTTCATGTGATGCTTAGTTTGGATTTTAGAGGGGGTCTTCAACCGCCCCCCCCCGAGACGGGGTGGGAGGATTTGGCCGGAAAGACGGCGCCGGTTAATGGTTCAACGGAAGTTGTTCATTTTTCAAGAGAAGCCACACGTGAATGCACACAATTTTACAACTAGCCGGAGTTCATAACCGCGAGAGAGTAATGTTGCAGTCAAGGGTAGATCCAGGAATTGTCATGGGGTCACTTGTCTGGAGAGGCGTCATTTCTTTGGAACGGTGCCACTACGAAAGCACCTGCAGGGGTGGCTCTGGATACAAAATTCAAGGGGGCGGGATGCACTCGGACTTTCCTGAAAAATACTCCGCCTTTTTACTTCATAAGGGCGTCTCCTGCTGAAAAATTCGGGTACACTGGAACCTTTTCAGAGGGACGCCTTTTCCTAGCCTGGAGGACGCCGCCTTCCACGTGAGGGTGGCGCCCTCAGTGCCCTCGGTGCCACACCCTTTGTGCACCCTGGTTGTCATTGCATCGAAATGTGTGCCAGTAAAACAGGAAAACATGGGAATGATAAATGAAGGTCCATATTTTCTACCATAAAACCATCGTCCAATATTATATGTCCCCCCCCTAATTTCGAATCCGTGGTTACACCCATGGCTCAGCTTACCAATGGCATTCGTTTCGCCTTTTCAAATGTCCGAATCCAGTTCCACTGGGCCGTGCGTCCAGCCCGCAGCAGCGTGCACCGTTGTGCGAAAGACGTGAGTCATGCCGTGAGCTGGACTGACGCCGGGGGACCGCTGAATTGATATTTTCAGTTCCTAGACAAAAGGTAGTCATGCCAGTTCTCTTCCACACTTGGAACGTTGGTGTCTACAGTGGCCGGTTTGGCAGACAGGATGGTGCAAAGAAACAGGAATCCTCCGCCGTTGTGTGGTGCCCAGGTCGTACTTGCACTGATACACGCGATTAGATGTACGCCGGACTGATCGACTGAACTTCGGGAATGTTGAGCCAAGGTTGGCTTCGTCCCGAGGGACGAAGGTTGTAGCATGCTAATTGGTGGGGTTCGGAAGGAAATTGAAGATCTTGGATTTTTCCACAATTCCCTGTAGTTTCCAGAGTCAGTCATATGCAATTCTCTGGATGCGGGTGGACATAGTATTGCATCAACGGTTCGAAAGTAGTGATCTCCGTTCTTTAATATTTTGAACACAAGTGCGTGTACACCAGCATCAAAATTCGCGAAGGAAACTGTTATGGTGAAAGCTACCGAAATAGAACCTAAAGACCGGGTCAAATGATGGGTACACGTGGATGAACTTCAAACTCAATAAAGAAACAGTATATTGCGGTTTCAAGAGAGAGCCGGTGGGGCCTGGCGGAGTTGGTAAGGTACATATCCCTGGATATCACGCAGCACACACGCACGCACCACATCACGCACACTGTGAAGCTGTCCAACAGAGTGCATTAAACCTTGCAACCGAGGTGAAAGAGAACGACGGACAACTCGGAAACTAGAAGAGCTACGAAGAACTGTCAAAGTGAGACGTGCTATGGTCTCTAGCAACAACAACAGCAATGCAATATGTATTAGATATGTAAAGTACGTAATATATATATATGCATATTTATATGCATATATGTAATATATATATATATATATATATATATATATAAATATATATACATATATATACATATGTTTATGCGTTTATATATACATATATATGTGGATATATATACATATGTATATATGTGTATGTATACATTCATTGCTGTCACCATGACCATGGTCTTACTACTGGACCAATGTAGCACCACCGGTCATCACCACCATCCGCGTGTGTGCAGGAAGCCACGGACCAGCGTCAGAGCGTCTACAGCCGCAACATGTCGGGCGACTCCAGCTCGGCCAAGGTGCTGCTCTGCCTCTGCAACATCGCCGGTGAGTGCTGCCGCTGCGTGCGCACCCCAACCAGCGGCCTGGTCACGCCTCTGGCGGCCGGCCGGTCCGGTTCGCCTTGGTTGACGGCATGGCTGACATCAGCGGGGGGATCTGCATAGCCACGAACGTACAAACAGGATACAGATCGAAATCGGTCTCTGTGACGGTTGACAATGAAAAATGACTTCGACCCCATTTAATCCGTTGCGAGTCAATGTTGCATTGTACCGTTATATATGATAATGTGTGCAACATTACGGTTGCAAGTCGTAGTGTGTTTTGCAGATGCCGCGGCGTATATGGAATGGTATGGTATATGGAATGGTATATGGAACCTGGCATATGAGGAAGATTAAAGAAATTGAATATGTTTTCACTTAGATATAGAAAGCTGAGAGGAGATCTCATGGAGGTCTGGAAATTTGTTCATGATCATAAGAAGGGATATCTCATGGAAATGTTTGATTTTAAGAGAAATGACGCAATTAGAGGTAATCAATTCAAAATTAAAGTTAACCACAACAGTACAAGGTTAAGGCAGTCTTTCGTCACTAACAGGGTAATAGAACGCTGGAACCAGCTGCCAGAAACCGTTGTCAGTAACAGTGCACTGAGCATCTGTAAAAACAACATAAACGATCATTGCAAGAATAGACGGCTTGCTTTTCGGTATTCCAGGGAGTGTTGATCGACGGATTTGGTGGGCAATTAGTTGAGTGTCCATGGTTCATCCAACAAGGGCACTTGTGGCTCATAATTGCATTGATCTTTTATGTCCTTGTGTCTTTTATGAGTGTAGCAGATGTATATTTAGAAAGAGCTGGGGACGTGCAGGCAGTGTATTTTGCTGTGACTTTCCTCTGGAAATTGCGGTTTGCGGCAAATTGATGTACTGATGCGCCTTCTCAAAGGGATGAGGATGCGGACGAGTGGTCTAGGAGTAAGTTGCTTGTCTCACAATCGAAAGATTGTGGGCTCGAGACTCACTTGTCGCTACCCTTCGCCCGCAACCAATCGGGGTGAGAGATTGGCGAAGCTACATGACTGAACGGTCGGTGCGTCGTAAAGCCAATAACCAGCCAAAGGGGAAGATAGTCGAGAATGGGAGTAGAACCAGGCTGAAAGCTGCGAGCCGATGAATACTAAGCTGAGTTGGTGAACTGCGGGTCTCTCATTACAGCTTAAACGCACAATGTTTGCCTTCTTAGCATGGCATTGCCAGCAACTGTCCGATGTTGTGCGTGTTGTGATAGTCAATAGCCGAGTCTGTGTGATGACGTCTCCGGACCCGACGTGTGTAATGTATTCCGTACCTCTAACTGCCCCAGTAATTTTGGCGAACTTCCAAGGCTTTGCGGAGTTCTTACAAAAAGGCTAGCTGGTGAACCAATGAGCCGCCGACCTGATTACATGGTTCGCAAGCGTTTCATGACGTCATTGCGCCTCGACTCTCGTGCTTGTGTTTTCGGGTGTGTGTTTCTTGTGGAGAGGATGATCGCTTGTGGTCGACACACGCAAGCGCACAGTCTGGAATGTGTTTAAATGTGCTGACTTATGCCAGACGCGCGCGGTCGCTCCTTTACAAAAGCAGGCACAGGAATGCATGTGCTCACTTCGTTTGCAGCTATCATCTTCAAAGTGTATTGGGTATTGGTTTCTACGACTCGTCGACCGCTTCAGCTATACATAGCGGGGCTAATCTCTCACACCAATTGGTTGCGGGTGAAAAGTAACGACAGGTGGAACCCGAACCCACAACATTTCGGTTTGGAGACGACCATTATACGCTTGGACTAGCCATCCCTCTCCTCTGTTACTCCAAAGGTTTCTGTAAATTAGCGGGTATAAGATAAAAACAGAATGCTATTATGTGGACCTAATTTCGTTCTGAATTTCCACTGTAACGTCAGCACGATCGGTGTGACTTGTGAGTTAATTCAAAGTTGTTACCTGTGGTAGCATTTCACTTGATGTCCATGTTCTGTGCAACCCTCTTTCCAAAAGCGGAGTGCACGTGACCTGGTAATTTGGTTGGCTGGGTCTTGCACCTTTGATTGGTTTTGAGCTGATAATGTGACCTTGGCTACAGGGGTTGACCTGCGTAACCTATGTGTTACTCATGTGCGACCTATGCGTGACCTGTGTGACCTGCGTGACTTGCAGAACTGTACGGCGACCAGCTGATTCTACACCAGTACTTGCCGCACGTCACCGAGGTGTGTGACTCGGCCCACCGCAAGCTGACGCCATCGGTGGAGTCTGCGCTGATTGGTGGACTGACGCTGCTGCTGCACGTGCTACCCTACCTGAGCGACGCGCTGCTCATGAATCTGCTCCAGGTGATGTGCCGACTGGCGCCGAGGTGTGGTCCTCACCGAGTCAGGCACAACTGAGACACGCCTTGGCTCGCCAGTGTATTTGACAGGAAGTCGCACATGCAGTGCAGGTGACTTAATTGAAATAAAAACTTCGATATCATGCAGTCGAACCTCAACAGTGATGTTACAATTATGCATGCACTCAAGGGCTTGGCTTGTTGTTGAATTGAAATCGCTTCAGCTAGGTCTGGCCATTTACAGACTGTCAGATGGTGGAGATGTCAAACCAGTGCAGATAGAATCATTGCCATAAGAGAATGGATGAACAACTGCTAGTGGATATGGTTCTAGCTCCAGCGATATTTGGCATCGATGTAGATGTATCTCTTGTTCAATTGCTTTAGTCATCGTGTTACATACCATTACATCATCATCCACGTCGACATTTTGGCATTGTGCTTTCCCAATGTTGTAGTTGATGTTTGGATTGACTCGTGGATACAAACAGGGAAGCTTGTCAGGTAAATATTGCTGCGGAAATCATAACCAACCTGGCATATACCTATGCTGAACACTGTGCTCCTATGCTAAGCACACAGTTTCGGCGGGATTACGTTTTCACGACGAATGGACGACTGCTTCAGTATATTGTTACTTTGTTTTTTGTTTACTGTTACTAATTACTGCGACGTGGAGCTAACGCTTGCGCGTGACCTATAGTGGGTCATGGTGCCGGCAATGTGACCTGTGTTGCAAGGTCACGACCTGCACCGTTGACAGTGTCGCGTCACGGTGCGGACCGTGACGGGACCGTGTTGTGAGTGTCGCGTCACGGTGCGGACCGTGACGGGACTGTGTTGTCAGTGTCGCGTCACGGTGCGGACCGTGACGGGACTGTGTTGTCAGTGTCGCGTCACGGTGCGGACCGTGACTGGACCGTGTTGACAGTGTCGCGTCACGGTGCGGAGCGTGACGGGACCGTGTTGACAGTGTCGCGTCACGGTGCGGACCGTGACGGGACCGTGTTGACAGTGTCGCGTCACGGTGCGGATCGTGACGGGACTGTGTTGACAGTGTCGCGTCACGGTACGGATCGTGACGGGACCGTGTTGACAGTGTCGCGTCACGGTGCGGATCGTGACGGGACTGTGTTGTTAGTGTCGCGTCACGGTGCGGATCGTGACTGGGCCGTGTTGACAGTGTCGCGTCACGGTGCGGATGGTGACGGTACCGTGTTGACAGTGTCGCGTCACGGTGCGGACCGTGACGGGACCGTGTTGTCAGTGTCGCGTCACGGTGCGGACCGTGACGGGACTGTGTTGACAGTGTCGCGTCACGGCGCGGACCGTGACGGGACCGTGTTGTCAGTGTCGCGTCACGGTGCGGATCGTGACTGGGCCGTGTTGACAGTGTCGCGTCACGGTGCGGATCGTGACTGGGCCGTGTTGACAGTGTCGCGTCACGGTGCGGACCGTGACGGGACCGTGTTGACAGTGTCGCGTCACGGTGCGGATCGTGACTGGGACCGTGTTGACAGTGTCGCGTCACGGTGCGGACCGTGACGGGACCGTGTTGACAGTGTCGCGTCACGGTGCGGACCGTGACGGGACCGTGTTGTCAGTGTCGCGTCACGGTGCGGACCGTGACGGGACTGTGTTGACAGTGTCGCGTCACGGTGCGGACCGTGACGGGACCGTGTTGTCAGTGTCGCGTCACGGTGCGGATGGTGACGGGACCGTGTTGTCAGTGTCGCGTCACGGTGCGGACCGTGACGGGACCGTGTTGTCAGGGTAGTCGGGTACAGTGTCGCGTCACGGTGCGGACCGTGGCGGGACCGTGTTGACAGTGTCGCGTCACGGTGCGGACCGTGACGGGACCGTGTTGTCAGTGTCGCGTCACGGTGCGGATCGTGACTGGGCCGTGTTGACAGTGTCGCGTCACGGTGCGGACCGTGACTGGGCCGTGTTGACAGTGTCGCGTCACGGTGCGGACCGTGACGGGACCGTGTTGACAGTGTCGCGTCACGGTGCGGATCGTGACTGGGCCGTGTTGACAGTGTCGCGTCACGGTGCGGATGGTGACTGGGCCGTGTTGACAGTGTCGCGTCACGGTGCGGACCGTGACGGGACCGTGTTGTCAGTGTCGCGTCACGGTGCGGACCGTGACGGGACCGTGTTGTCAGTGTCGCGTCACGGCGCGGACCGTGACGGGACTGTGTTGTCAGTGTCGCGTCACGGTGCGGATGGTGACGGGACTGTGTCGTCAGTGTCGCGTCACGGTGCGAATCGTGACGGAACCGTGTTGTCAGTGTCGCGTCACGGTGCGGACCGTGGCGGGACCGTGTTGACAGTGTCGCGTCACGGTGCGGACCGTGACGGGACCGTGTTGTCAGTGTCGCGTCACGGTGCGGATCGTGACTGGGCCGTGTTGACAGTGTCGCGTCACGGTGCGGACCGTGACGGGACCGTGTTGACAGTGTCGCGTCACGGTGCGAATCGTGACTGGGCCGTGTTGACCTGCCCCTGCCGGCCGGCGGTGCCGTCGGCAGCTCCGCCGGCGCGTCACACGGCGGGAGAGTGGTCTGATTGATGTGCTCGCCACCAGGAGTCGCTGCTGTCGGAGGTGTTCTGTCCCGTCCTGCGGACCGCCACTGACGCCGACCTGACCTTTCCCTCGGGTGAGAAGCGGGACCTGGCAGGCTTGGTCGCCGCTGGTACCTGTCGCACGCCGCTGACCTAATGCGGCGTCTGTGTGAACGGCCTGGTCAACTGGGTCTCACGATCAGTCCATTCGCTACGCTTTTATGAAGCTGAAGATTCAAGGTCACACTTTCCACAATATCCCAGTAGTGGGCCAACATTCTAAAAATCTCCATAGCGGTAAGCCTGATAGTGGGTAGCTTTAGTCGTCAATGTTAACTGCTTTCCATCCACCTATCCATCTATCCACCTATCCAATCCATCTTTTTTTCTTTTTCTTTTTTCTTTTTCTTTTCTCTTTTTCTTTTCTCTTTTTTTTCTTTCTTTCTTTGTCTATGTTTTTGTTTCTCTCTATCTATCTCCGGGTCCGGCTCTGGCTCTGCTTCTCAGTCTGTTTCTCTCTCTTTCTTTTCATCCCTCTTTCTCTTTTTTATGTGTGATTTACATTTACACACATTAAGTAGATTGCGTGTCATTTACATTGCCATCACCGATATGTAGAGTCCTGCTGGATCGGGGGTACTCAAGCCAATTCAGTCTTCCCCGGGCTCGTCTTCTGCCCCCCCCTTCGCTCCATGGTTTTAATATTTCTACTCGCTCCAATCTTCCCTACCATCTCTGTGTTCTTTTTTAGAGCTTTGCCATGTTTTGATCCCTGTATGTGTTTCAGGAGCTGCCGGTCGCATTGCCGTGTGCTTCCGCTGGCTGAGTCTCGTTGTCATGGTAACGCACCGCATCGGACTGGAGATGTCGCTGCCGTCGCTCGGCGGCGTCGTCAGCCAGCTGGCGGGCATGTTTGGGCGTGTATTGAAAAGGTCAGCTGGTCTAGGTGGCTATCTGTCTCATTGTCTTGGTAGCTGTGTATTCATTTATTTTTGCTAATGGCTAACTAGCAGGGTGGCTCTTCGATAATAATAGTGGAACGATAAACGCGAAATTACAACTCGATTGAGTGGACGATTGTGAATTCTGACGGAATGTCAAAGGCATCTCACTGACTCCTCACTCCTCAGACAATCCATGGTGTTAATGATGAGCTCTAAGCCAAGCATAAGATTGAGTAGCTTCTCTGCTGTGAGAGAGTAAGGAATGTCCTCCGTGGCAGATATTTTCGGTGCTAGGATGATAATTGCAGTGTTCATCTGTCAGAAGTATGTTACCACTCGTTGCGTACCATTTGTATTAGGTGAGGTAGGTGCATGAGAAATCCAGAGGAATTTCTGCGTCGAATGACATCGGTATCTGGCATGCCGATGTCATAGGACATATTCAGGAAATGTGGAATCATTGCTGTTTAAGCACCGATTCTACACGCTAGATCCTGAATATGTTGGCTTAATACTCGGTGACAAACTATCTGTCGAGAATATGGTTTTGCCTGATGGATGTGTGTTACTGGATATTAACTCAGTGTTGATCGGTGGGTGGGTGAGATTAGGTATGCTCACTGTAGAATATTCATGATTGCATAAAAACGCGATGAACTCCCTTCACGATGTTTCCAATAGCTGTGATTTGATCGACGTTGCACATTGTGTCGAAAAGTGCATGAGGTCATGGTAGGTCAGCTGACTTTGTGGCAGACTCTTCCTGTGGGTCTGGGCGTGACATTGGACACATGCGGATGTCATGTTGTAGCCATCAGAAGGTAGCGAGATACATCGGCCAGCTGGCTATGTTGGTGTTATTACAGAGACAGGGAGGTTTTTAGTCTGGGCGCTAAGTGACCAACCATGGTCGATGCGCCCTAAAACCACAATCACACACACACACGGGATGGTTTTTAGTCGGCATGAGCAGCATGAGGCGGTCGTCTGAATTAAGATATGAGATGCCTGGTGTATAGTGGGAAGGACTATGGGCTTTGTGTTCAGCCTACGCAGTGATGTCAATATCTGTTCGAGGGGCGTCAGTCGGAACAGGATGGCGCTCGGTCATGCCGACATGACAGGCAGAGTTCGAGAAAGTTTGAATAACCGAGAAGTGTGGTAATCGTTGTGGTACTTTTGCAGGAATGTTATATAAAAGTGTACCCTTTCGACCCAAGCGCTAAAGAATGTAGTTTCATGAATCATCCCGCAATAGTTGACTGTCGAGCCGGATATGTTATCAGTGTGGTGAGATCGCGAACGATGCCAGAGCTGATGGCCGCCGATTGACGGTGGCTTGTCATCCGGCGATGTCCCGCTAGGTCTAAGGTCTAACACGTGGGTCTTGCACCCCGTTGGAGTTCATCCACCCTTGCGGCTATGATGGATGTGTCACGGCTGTCGGCCTTCAAGCTAATAGAGGAGACGCGCTGTTGTCGTGCGGCGCGCCGGCCAATCACGCCCGCCACGAGGTGTCGCCCGCGGCTGGGCGTGTGGCTCCGTCAGTGGCCGACGGTTTATTGTTTATTGGTTGGTTCACGACACACTAATGGCCAACGGTAGTTAGTTAGTAAGTGAGGAAAAGCAATTGGTCGCGGTCCGACGTAGAGACGGGGCGGAAAGACTGTAGCCGGCGGAGCTTGTCGATCGCGCCGCTGGCAGTGGCGCTGCTAAATTGCTGTCAAGATTCATCACCTTTTGGCCATACTGTCACCTTGCTCTCGCACGCTGTCCGAGTCGCCGCTGATTCTGCCGTGTCGCCTTTGCAAAACAGCGCTAAGTAACGCTGAACTTTAGACTGAGGGCATCGCAACGAGGTGGTCCTATGGACTATTCACTGGGCGAGAGGAACTTTCCCACACTTTTATGGTGCAGTCACGGACAGATTGTCAGACAAATGGCACATTCGCACTCAGTGTGCGTTCAGCCATCGAAGATGTGTGTCGTCGGTGTTTTCAAGCGGATTGTGTAGATGCACTGATATCTGCAAACACTGCTCCGGTGGTAAGTGTCTGACAGTGTTCTGTTTTCGCCCTGGTAGGATGCGTAATAATGTCTTTTTTTACACAGTTAAATGAGTACTATCGATCGCTAGTGTGTTCACAATTATTTAGTCACTGCTCCGTTTTCCCGTCAGTAGTATGTGCACCTGTTGGTGTCGTTTATATTTATGAGTGGTATTTATATATTGTGGTAGTATTTGTATTTCTCAGTGGAATTTGTACCTGGGAATAGCATTTGTATCTGAGAGTGATGTTTGCGCCTATTACTGGTGTTTGCGCCTGGTGGTGGTATTTGTATATGTTAATGGTATTTGTACCTGGGATAGTATCTGCATCTATGAGTGGTATTTTCACATGTAAGTGGTGTTTGTTCCTGGTGGTGGTATTGGTATCTATGAATAGTATTTGTACATGATGTTAGTGTTTGTGAAGGCCGATCGTTGGGAGATTGAGGGTCGATAATTATCCAGTTGCAGAAGGCATATACCCGGAGGTAGGACATTGTGTGGTCGGGTATCGTTATCGTTCTGAGTAGGGCGGGGCGGATCGGCGGTCTGCTGCTGCTGGGCGGATCGCTGGTCGACTTCGATGTCTGATTGGTTGTCGTGCAGCGTGACAACACTGTAATTGGCTGTTGGTCTCGGATGTCGCAGGCTAGACAGTCCTGACGACCAACCACCGTCTCCGTCGGACAGGGACGTCAGGAGGCGGGCGCGGGCAGAGCTGGTGCAGGTTAGTGGGCCGCTGTCGGCTGTGACGATGATGATGACGATGACGATGACGACGATGACAATGACGATGACGATGACGATGACGATGACGATGACGATGACGATGACGATGACGATGACGATGACGATGACGATGACGATGACGATGACGATGACGATGACGATGACGATGACGATGACGATGACGATGACGACGATGACGATGACGATGACGATGACGATGACGATGACGATGACGGGTATAATTGTATGCTGATGTTTGTGAATTGTCACCAAGCTGCTCATTCCGTACACCCGCGCAAGACGGGACACTGCAGTCGTATTGACTTACGCTGCCCCGTGTTATTAAGAGCTGACAAGACAATAATCCTTACTCTTCAATGTGACGGAAGTACGTGCCGTAGTAGTGTGGGGATAGGTTCATCACTGTTTGTTCTAGGCTAGATAGATAATAGGTATCCGGCATGGCATCGATGCATCCTTGACATTTCACGGCTACACGGAACATCTTTCCATGTCTTTCAGTGACGTAGAATGGTTCAATGTCGGGCCGTTGTCGTTCATCTCGTCATTTGTGTATTTTTCGTACTCCGTGTCATGGATATAATGTGATGCTGTTGTAAAAGTCACACTCCCCGTGGAGGCCCGACCCCGGTCCCCCATTGCGCCCAGCATGGCGAAATCAATCACCACACTTGCACGCCCGTGGTCGTATGCCGTGCTTCAACAGCCCACATAAACCAGGCGCACGTCGGCCTCATTATTTTGTACACACACACACATACACACACACACACACACACACACACACGCACACGCACACGCACACACACACACACACAGGATCGGGGGCATCAATTAAACACAGCTGCAGATATGCGTTGCATGGTCGCGCATACCAAGTAGACCGGCATACCATCAGTCGTAGTAGCTCCACTCAAAGTGACTGCTCCATTACGACCAAACAGCAGGCTCTAGTCAATGTGGACCGTGGTGAAGCCGGATGGCAAGCGGAAGTTTATCCTCGTCACAGTCTACCGCTCACCCAGGCCCCATGCCAGAGCCACTCCATCGTCACGCGGCTCGGGACTATCGAGAATAATGTCCGGTGCTCTGGACTGCACCTCGGGTCGCGCTGTCTATCTCAGAGACATTCCGCCAGTTCAGACATCTCTGAGCCTCGGCCGCCCCACGTGAATCAAGCTGACTCCGCGTATGCCACGTCCGGTGTGACAGCGCCGACCGTTCCACTTTCGTCAAACATGCTGCATCGCGCTGCACACAGGCAGCGTACAGTTTCGAGGCGCTATGGCCCAACTGTTACATGTCATATACACATGAACATTCATCTAGCAGTTATTCAACATTCCACGTCCTAATTCTATTCATAACCATAGACATACATTTAAGACACACCTGCAGTCATACTCATAGACTAGACATTGACCACCTGGTCTGTCATACCTATGTCATTCCAACTACACTCATATTGCACTCGGGATACCTGACATTACATGTTGACACTTCACCCTACAGAACACCCAACATTCACTACTGGCATGACACATACACCTGCATTTAAGATATCACATCACACTCATACTACTGTAATTTCACTGTCTTTCCATTTACCCATACTCACGCACGCGTTCTATTAGACAACTGTCACACTACTAATTTACTCAGACTTGTCGCATATTGTCACGTACACATATACACACACACATTTGCCCAGAGGGTATCCAGAATAGGCTATCATATCACTATACACCCATGACGGCCACATCGAACCGTCATACACTAAGATGTCAACACCCGTCAGACAGCGGCGGCCGACGGCGTCGGGGTTAGCTATCCAACTTGATCGGGGGAGGGGTCACAATAGCCACTGGTCTCGACAGCCTGGCTGGCGGCGACTGCCGAGTAAGCAGCGGCAGGTCGGCGTCGGGACCGATGATTTCCGGCGGCGGTACCTGCCGTTACATGAACCGGGGGATGGCAGAGGCTACATTTTTGTGTTCCAAATGTCCCCCACAGGAAGATTTGCTATAATTATGCGTACAGCACTCGCTGACTTTCCGTGCCGTTGGTATGAGGAATTGTTATGTTTTTTATGTGTATCCGTGACAGACATTTTTCATGCGGCAGTTGTTTAAAAAATCGACAATTGGCTGTAATAGCCACGAGTTTATTGTGCATGGCTCGAATGTACGTCTTCGTCTTCGCCATCGCCGAGCTCTGACAGACCACATAAACTAAGCGCGCGTCTGCCTCATTTCGTATGCACACCCAGAATCCGTGACATTAATTACACTCATGCGTTGCGCACTGACTAGCTCTCACTTTTGCACCGAAGTCGAGGTCAGGGTACAGCCTTTTCCGGTCATGTGGATGCGCAGTAGTATAAATATCCCAAGACGGAACCCTTGTAAGGGCAGACCATCACGAGCCGCCCAGCTGCGCACATTGTTGTCCCCGAACGTCATCAAGCGGCCGACACTCTGCATCCATTGGACCTGCCTTGTTGAAGACGGTCCGAGCGCCGACGGGCTGAGAACTGGGGTTTTCGTTTTGAACAATTCGTGGTTATCTCGACAAGTGGCTTGTGTGCATTCGGCGAAAGTATCAACGCGACATCCCGGACTATCACCGCTGTATTTTCGAGGACGGTGTTGCGGGTGATGGACAGTGGCGGCCAACGGCATACATCATCGTCGACGCCTCACCAACAATCCGAGATAACCAGATTGTATCACTATGGTTCGAGTACATGATTGGCAAACATAATACCTAGTCGGGCACAATGGCACGACGTGCTAAAGTCATAGTCAATGATGATAAAATATGTCATGAAGCGTTGATGTTGGCATTTTCTTAAGGCGGGTGCCCAGGAAAAGGTGGTGAATTACGTAAGCCCAAAGCTACATTTTGTATCCCTTTTCAAACTCATCGGTTTATTCTCTCCCCTCCTCCCTGCCACCTCCCCCCCCCCACACACACACACAAAAACACTTTTCACGTCCAAACAAGGACCTTGAAAAAATATGTCAAAGTGCAGGGACTTCAAGTGCCTGACTATCAAAGTGAGAACATTGATCCAGCCACCTGTCCCTCATAACAGCACGTGTAGGGCACATACGCCCTCAAAACGGTTGTAATGCCCATAGCAGCTGTTCCCCGCCCCATCTGTTCCTCGTCGTAACATCCCGTATAGGGCCATAACAGCCTTGCGCCCCCAAAGCGGTCGTGATGCATGTACTCTCCGACTTGTTTAATGTCATCTCCCCGACCTACATGCTTGTTTGATTGTTTATTGTGTGGTTCGCGACACACACACACACATGTGTGTGTGTGTGTGTGTGTGTGTGTGTGTGTGTGTGTGTGTGTGTGTGTGTGTGTGTGTGGGTGTGCGCGTGTGCGTGTGTGCGTGTGTGCGTGTGTGCGTGTGCGCGTGTGCGCGTGTGCGTGCGTGCGTGCGTGCGTGCGTGCGTGCGAGTACATATGTGTATCTTTATTTATTTATTTATTTATTTATTTGCTTAATTTTTTCTGTCATACCTCCGCAGTATTGCCGAGATTGCCGGATAATGTACATCCAACGAGTCCTTGACGTGACAACGCTTACCCTGAATCTATGCTCTATTTGTGCCCCTATTTTGAAATGAATGAAGTAGGTTGCGCACGTCTGAACATCCATGTGCATTGCCTTTTCAGGATGATGTCCCGGCAACCTTGCAGGCAATTCGCTTCGTTAATCCAGAACTAATTGGTCATAAACACTCATTTCCCAGGTAACTCTTTCGTATTCGAGCCTTGGTGATCACAACCGAGTCATTCATTTTCCTTCGGCTTTCGAATCACTTCCCCTTCCAATGTTTGCTGTGATATTTCTACTAATGAGCTTGGGTGGGGAGGTTTGAACGCGCCGGTTTAACAGCAGCTATAAATATGACGTTTCTCTGTATTCCATGAAGGAGTCCTTGGGCACGTCAAACCCTCCATCAAATGAGCTTGCGGTAGGCAAAGCTCGATCGCTCCGCGCAGAGCTGGACAAATGATTGTTCCGCGATGTAATTAAATCGTTGAAGCGGTTAGAGCGGACGTTGGAGGCCGGGCCACTCGCGCTGTGCTGCACCTTCCCATGATGCCTTCGGCGAAATTCCACTATGATTCCTTCGACGACATCCCACCGTGATTCCTTCGGCGATATTCCACCGTGATGCCTCCAGCGAGGTTCCACCGTGGTTCTTTCGACATGATTTCACCGTGCCCATTCGGCGATATTTATCCGTGGTTCCTTCGGCGATATTCCACCGTGATTCCTTGGACGATGTTTCACAGTGATTACTTCAGCGAGATTCCACCGTGATTTATTCGGTGAAATTATATTGTGACTCCTTTGATGATATGTACGTGCTACACCACGTGCTAAATGCTTTCAGGTATTCACTCCAGCGCTGGCTCACGCCATGTACGTACCGCTCTGCCATCTACTGGAGACCTTGTGCACTGGAGCTTCGGCCGACGATGCAGAATTGATTCGAGATCTGTGCATTCTGCATCGACAGAAGTCCACGAGTGAGTGACGGGATTCGTATGCGATTTATTCTGTTCTTTGCGACGGCTGTTGTCCCAATGCTACTGCTAGTTGATGGCTATGTGAGTAATTAATATTATATTTCGTCAGTTTAAGCGTTGGCAGTATTTTGTTTAGGCGTTGGCGATTTTGGGCTGCTTACGCAGCCCAAAATCTTTTCATCTTTTAAACGGGTATGGAGGTCAGTGAGGAGAGGGTACGCTCCGATTTTTCTCATTCGATTTTGAGCGAGCACAATTTAGCATTGAATGCCCACCTTCTCTCCAAAAGTGCATACATTGACGCTTACGTGGCAGTTGGTGTTAATGAATTCATCCAAGACGTACCTGGCAAAGTGCAGGTCTACAACAACATTTGTGATAAAAGGAATTCGCACTAAGGTGCGCCATGAAAATGATTTATGAGCGTGGGTGATTGTTAGAAGCTTCCCATCAGGATTATTGCTCCGCAATGCATTTTTTGTTTGTTCAGAGTAGGTATATATTGCGCTCCAGAGGCTTCATGTTACGTTGGTTTCGAGCAGAGGTACCAGCCTCCATCCCCCTGGATTCTCTGGGGACGCATGTTTGGCGTGCTCGTGGAAAATGTGGAGGAAATGCCGTCTGGCACATCCCACCCGATGCATAGACATAAAGACATAAAAGATTAGTGCAACTATGAGCCACAAGGGCCCTTCTTGGTTGCACTCTGTACACTCAACCAGTTGCTCACCAAATCTGTCAATCAGCCCTCCCTGTAATACTGAAAAGCAAGCCCTCTATTCTTATAATGATTGTCTACGCTGTTTTTAAAGATGTTCATTGTGCTGCTACTGACAATGGGACAGCAGTCACACAACACTTATGAATACCACCAACTTAGTACCTATTAAACTCTATCCTAAACTTAATCACCAAAGAGACCATGCACCACAAAACTAAATAAAGTATGTTAGGAAAGTATTAGTATTCTCTAATGCACTTATATCTACACTCTTTTAACATCTCCAACTGAAAATGTTTAAATACTAAAATACTCCAAAAATGAAGAAGCCCATATACCTCCACAATTATCCCGTATATGGAGATATACCTAGTGTAATTGAAGCTAACTATTGAAATCCTAACCTCTATTCTAAACTTTAACACCAAAAAAGACCAAAGCTTATTCCTCTACATTACAGAAATCGAATCCACGAGGCCGCGCTTAAAAGCAATATGGTGCTCGGCAGCCTCGCTAGGTTGATATAGTATAATTTGCGTGCTACGAATGTGCTTATCAGATAAAAACTAAGTAAATGTATTCACAGAAGTAATTGCTAAACACCTATCCACAGCTTAGAATGGTGTACTGCCCTGTTCTGCAACGACTTATCTGGAAGTTGGAGCTCCACACGAATGTGCTTCCACCGTGACACCTGGCGGCTTCAACACTGCCTGAGCTGATCTGCACCTTGCGCCAGTTCTCGTCTGCGCTGACACGTTTCGAGTGAAGAGCGACCACTGTCGTTTCACAGGGTCACGCGACATCGCCGGCAGTGCGCCCCAGGGCATCCGGTCGTCCCGGGCGGCCGGAGCGGCCTCCCACGCCGACAGCGGCGGCAGCGGGTTCGGCAGCGTCGCGCCCGCCATTGGCAACCGCATCTACGTGGAGGTGAGACCGAGTCTCCTGTTCAGGCGAGATCGGCGCACCGGATGTTGTGGAGCCGGGGTGTCTCATTCCATGAACATGGTTCAGGGCACGGGATAATCCAGAAGTATACAGAGTCGCGCTCCTTCGTGCCATCTGGCTGAACTGCATAGGTGACGGACTCTGGATGATTGATGTCGATGAGACTTCAATTGATATTTCAGTTAATGAATATTCAGTATATGCCCTACGTTTCGACTATTGCCTTCATCAGGGTGCCTTCCTCAGGCACCCCGGGGGCAGCGATGGCCGAGTAGTTAAGGTGCCTAGCTCTTGGTGCCAAGGGTCCCGGGTTCGACACTCACACCACTCGAAACGTCTCACAGGCCTGCGGCCCACCAGCTAAGCGGTGTGGGCGGCGTCATTAGCCGTGATCGTGCATAAAGTACATCGTGAGACACCTATTAAATAAAAAAAATCAGGTACCCTGATGAAGGCAATAGTCAAACTATATGAAAATCGCCGAAACGTACTTGGCTGGCGTGTTACGGCCCCGTATGTCGGCCACGTCTCCTCTGTGACCGATCTGACTCAGCTATGTGTGTGGCCTGCCTGACCCAGCTCTGTGTGTCGCCCCTCTGTGTTGCCGGTCTGACCCAGCTCTGTGTGTCGGCCCTCTGTGTGGCCGGTCTGACCCAGCTCTGTGTGTGGCCTGCCCGACCCAGCTCTGTGTGTCGCCCCTCTGCGTTGCCGGCCACGTCTGCTGTGTGGCCGGTCTGACCCAGCTCTGTGTGTTGCCGGTCTGACCCAGCTCTGTGTGTTGCCGGTCTGACCCAGCTGTGTGTGGCAGATCTGACCCAGCTCGGTGTGTCGCCGGTCTGATCCAGCTCTGTGTGTCTCCCCCTGTGTGGCCGGCCTGACCCAGCTATGTGTGTGGCCGGTCTGACCCAGCTCTGTGTGTTGCCGGTCTGACCCAGCTGTGTGTGGCAGATCTGACCCAGCTCGGTGTGTCGCCGGTCTGATCCAGCTCTGTGTGTCTCCCCCTGTGTTGCCGGTCACGTCTGCTGTGTGGCCGGTCTGACCCAGCTCTGACCCAGCTCTGTGTGTGGCCGGTCTGACCCAGCTCGGTGTGTGGCTGATCTGACCCAGCTCGGTGTGTGGCCGGCCTGACCCAGCTCTATGTGTCGCCGGTCTGACCCAGCTCTGTGTGTCGCCCCTCTGTATCGGCCGGCGCGCCACAGCCGGACGAGCCCGCGTCACGCACGTCTCCGACGGCCGCATCGGTGGGCTCGGCTCTGGCCGGGAACTGTCAGCAGCACATCTACAAGGAGATGGCCAACGGAACCAGGTGCGTGGCGCAGGCCCTGCCTCCGGCCATCCACATCAGAGGCGCATCCAGGCATTCTCATGGGACACTTCTCGTCTGGGTGGGGGGGGCTTTTCATCGGGACGCCACTGCGAAAGTCTGGAAAGGCGCCCTCGGGGATCGTTCATTAGTGTGCGCTCGTGCCGTTCTGGAGATGCGCATTTCCCGGGCCAGAAGGGAACTACCATTCTGGGGGTGGGGGCAAGTTCCCACATTTCCCTCTCTGTATCCGCCCCTGATCATCACCTGTCGCAGTTTCACCTCTAAGACTGGGGAAGAGTGTAAAGTACCAGGATTTGGGGTAGTTTGGTTGACTGTCCCCACGGTAGTGATGTGCAGTGGAGACCACTATCCACTGGGAGAAAAGCGTACCAAGTCCGCATTCATGAGTGGAAAACGAAGACCGTAGTCTTGACGCAAACCTTTGAATGAGTGCTGCTATTTTGTGATGTGCCTTGTGTGAATCATTTGCCGCATGTCTTGGATTGTGACTGGATAGTGCTTCCTAAACAGAGACAGGTACCAGTTCTTTTCTGAGCGCATGTATGTGTGTGTTTCCGTATCGGAGACTGCTCTACCTTGACGCGCAGCAATTACCGACACAAATGATATAAGTCGTGAGGGATAATTAGTTGGTGTTATTATTCTCGAGGTGTCAAATGATGTGAGCCAGATTCTCGATGTGGTGTTAAGTAACGTCATCGGGTAAGCTCATTACTGTTAACCTAATGAGCGGAGGGAAAGCGCCCATCCTGTGATTTCCTATTTCCTTGTTTTTCTCGCTACTGAACCCGTGGGCGTAGATCCTCATACCTAGGTACTTTCCTCTCTTTCATTTTTCGTAGGAATACAGTGGCAAGCCGACTGGGTACAACATATTGCCAATCTTGCCAACGTCTGTGGCGGACAAAACCGACGAAATTGGCTCTTTCGTCACTTATTGCGTAGCGCGACGTGCATTTGCGGAGAATTCGGCGCAATGCGGTAGACGCACTTGCACACCGCGCCGTTATTGTCGCCTGCACGGGCCGCAGGTGCGCACCGACGGCACCCCGCCATGACGAAGTCTTAGCGAGCCGCAGATAAAAGACGGCCGCCAGTGTGTAAACGGCACTCTCAGCCAGGCCCCGGCGAGCACGTCGAGCACGCCCGGACACGACACTCGCTCACCAGCGTTTCCTGCACACCGAGAACGGGCGCGCCGACACCGTCGACGATGCACATTGTGTTGGCGTGGGCGCTGGCGGTGCTGGCCGCCGCCAAGCCGCCTCAGCAGACGCTCCAGGACGAGCAGTGAGTGACCGATGGGCCGCAGGAGGCCGGCCGGCTGCCCCGGGTGCCCGTCGACGACCACTTCGAGTACCACAACCCGGAGACCACCGACAGCGGCCTGCCGCTCTTCGAGTCGGACATGGTGCTGACGGCCGCGCAGCGTTCGCTCGGCGCCGACCGGCAGGCGGCGACCAACCTGTGGACCGGTCCGGTCAAGTAAGCCATCACCTCGTCGTCGGCCGACGACCGCACCGCCATCGAGGCGGCCATCAAACACTGGCGCGACGCCACCTGCATCAAGTTCACCGAGGTGACGTCGGGCACGTCCGACAGGTACCTGTTCTTCATGAAGGCGACCGGCTGCTGGTCGTCCGTGGGCATGCTGGCCGGCCCCGGTCCGCAGAACATCAGCATCGGCCCAGGCCCTGCACCGGCCTCGGCCCCGTGGTGCACGAGATCGGCCACGCCATTGGCCTCTCCCACCAGCAGTCGCGCCCCGACCGCGACACGTACATCAAGATCCTGTACTAAAACATCAGTCCCGGCAAGCGGTACAACTTCAAGATCGCCACTTCGTCGACCAACCACTCGGTGCCGTACGACCTGTCCTCGAATATGCACTACGGCGCCGCCTACCAATCGTCCAACGGCCACAACACCATCTAGTGCGCAACTTCCTGCACGAAGGCCTGATTGGTAGACATGGCGGCCTTTCACACCGCGATAAACACATCGCGAACATCATGTACCGGTGCGCCGCCACCTGCACATCGCCGCCCGTCTGCTACAACGGCGGCTTCGTGGGCAAAGCCTGCACGTGCGTCTGCCCGGGCAACATCGCGGGCAGCAACTGTGAGACCCTCAAGGGCGACTACTACGGCGACATCGACTGCGGCGATCTGAACATGAACACGGCCGGCACCATCACCTCGCCCAACTACCCGGCCAAATTCCCGCGGAACGTCTTCTGCTACTGGGTCATTACGGCCCCCGCTGGCCAGAAGGTCAAGGTCACCATCACTGACATGAAGATGATCTACCGCACAAGGGCTTCTGCTTCTGGGACTTTCTCGGGTTCCGCTACACAGGCAGTGACTACGTCAACGACCAGAAGGCGTGCAACACAGAGCTGACCGGCAAGAGCTTCACCTCCACCGCCAACCGCTTCATCGTCGTCTTTAATTCCGCAATCTATGGATGGTACCGCGGCTTCAGAGCTTCGGTCGAGTTCATAGGCGGTGCGTAGATGACGCCAGCGCCACCTGGAGACTGCGGCGGAGCTTAGCGTCACCAGATGCCACCACCTAGCGCAGCATTGACATCGACACCAGCCGGAGCTGACCCCGACACCAGCCGGGGCTGACGCCGACACCAGCGGGAGCTGACGCCGACACCAGCCGGAGCTGACGCCGACACCAGCCGGAGCTGACCCCGACACCAGCCGGAGCTGACGCCGACACCAGCCGGAGCTGACGGCGACACCAGCCGGAGCTGACCCAGACACCAGCCGGAGCTGACGCCGACACCAGCCGGAGTTGAGGACACCAGCCGGAGCTGACCCCGACACCAACCGGAGCTGACGGCGACAGCAGCCGGAGCTGACGCCGACACCAGCCGGAGCTGACGTCGACACCAGCCGGAGCTGACGCAGAAACCAGCCGGAGCTGACCCCGACACCAGCCGAAGCTGACGCCGACACCAGCGGGAGCTGACGCCGACACCAGCCGGAGCTGACGCCGACACCAGCCGGAGCTGACCCCGACACCAGCCGGAGCTGACGCCGACACCAGCCGGAGCTGACGCCGACACCAGCCAGAGCTGACGCCGACACCAGCCGGAGCTGAAATGCGCGACAATGCGGTGTAATTTAATAAAATATCGGAAGCGGTGTAAGCCATGTGTTGGGTGAGTTATCTGTATCGACACTCCCAGACACTCACGTCAGCTCGTTTCGCTACCCTAGGAATGGATGAAGGCGTCCGATGTTTGCCACCAAGTCGGCGGCGGCTGCAAGGGTCCCACGCTTGAGACACAGATCGGGAGCCGTGCAGCGACGGGGAGGTTATCAGCTGACCACAACGGGACCGCAACGGAGGCCTCCTGTGAGCCAGAGAAGCCGCGCACTTCATTACACTGTCTGCTGGGCTGGTGACGTGACCGATACGCCTCCGTGGACGGCTTCGTTACATTGTGGGGAATCGATGCGTTGGGTAGAGGGCAGACTGACAGTGAATGAAAAACTGCCTTTTTCAGGGGTCATTTCGGCTGCAATGTTCGGCATTATTTAGCACACTTCTGCAGCACTTGCAACCCCCACCCTCCCCCACACGCGCACGCACTCCCAGTGAACAAATATTGGACGGTTTCCCAGGGCGTTGATGGGAGACTGGGTCGACTTATCGTAGGCTTTCCAAAACAGATTTACCACAAGAGCCATATGTCGAAACGGGATACGAGATAAATTCAAGATCATGGAATATGATTCATGCTCTTTTTTCCCGAAAATACCGAACGATTGTACATTTTGGCGCTGTGTGGTTGTTCCGTTATTGCATTCATTTCCCAACTCACCTCAGCTTAATATACCTCGTGCGTATTCCGTCAGTTTAACGAGATGCCTATAGTAGATAAAATTGCCTGGTTCTTCCCATCTGGTGGTCATTGCAAAAGGCAAATGCTGGTGTTAGTTTAAGCACATATATTTTGCGAGAAAGAAAGCACAGCGTCCATACTCAAATACTTCAAACTATTACTGTGCATGGAAGAAGAAGAAAATGAATTATTCACAGCCATTAAAAATATAGATATCGCTTCATACCGCACAAAATGTCAAACCCGGGCCAGGCCACAGACCACCAGTGCCAGGTCACAGTACACCCGGTGCAAAGACGGCCGGACTCACCAAGCTCAACTATCCCAGCGTGAGTGGCACTAGTCAAAATTTGCATGCCTCGCGATGGCGCTGAAAACGGCCCACAATATGACTCACAACATGATTATCAAAGGGGACTAGTAGTCTAGGGGTAAGTTACTCGCCTCACAATCGAAAGGTTTTTGGGTTCGTGTCCTATCTGTCGCTACTCTTCGCCCGCGACCGATCGGCGTGAGAGATTGGCGACGCTGCATGACTAAACGGCCGATGTGTCGTAAAACCAATAACCAACCAATGATTATCCAGTATGACCACGGCAAGTGAGAACGGGGTTTCTGTATGACATCCACGTCTAAGGAAATTTGGCAAAGCCTAATGAACTGACATTACTATTGCAGCCTAGTGCTGCGTTATCCCACCGAAGATAATTAATTGTTTATTTGGGCACAAATGCTTCTGAACTGCTAGTGGTCATCTAGCGCGAAGTGAATTAATGAAGAAACGACTATATCTAGGGAGTCAAAACAAACTTTTGCCAGGCGTTAGTTTTCACTTGAAGCTTGGAATTGCGAGACACTGTGGAGGGCGCCGCCCAATGCACTGCAGCACTCAAGTGAGACAGCAATACATGCGACCAGATAAGAAATAACACTTGCGGAGGCCATGGTAGCCTCTTTTAACGCCACAGCACATCTAAAGCGATTTGAGGTAACTTCGAGGAGCTTCAGATTCGCCCTTCACGTCACTGACGTTGCAGATGACGGGTTTTGCAGATACTCCTGGCAAGTACTCCACTGAAAATTCCTGCGTCGTCCCCCGCTACAATTTGTCCAAGTAAATACATGGAATTTTGGCATTCATCTTCCTTTGCATGAAAAATCCATTTTAACACAATGGGGCTGCTAATGTTTTCGACAAGATTGTGCTACCAAAGAGTTCCACGTGATCAGGTCCATCGGTTACACTCCATGGGGGATGAGAGGGTACTTTTTTGCACCCCTGTAGAACAGCTCCACTGGCGGTTTTTTCACGGGCATGTTTGACAAATGACTCAGTTCTGTTAGTTTGTCTTCTCTCTTCTAATCCCTTGAATTTATTTCAGATGTGGTTGTAGAACTTGGCAGCAACTATTGTAAGGTGTAAAGCGTTTGAAGTCCAGAACATATACACTTACCGGGGCGGATGGAGAGTGGGTGTGATGGAGATCAGATGAGATGGTTCAGTGGTAAGCTTCTGGACAATATAAAGTTCGAAGAGTTGAAGCAGTGACGGGTCGAGGAAATATCCATTATCGCGGGGCACTGACACATGTGTTGCGTTTATTTCCGGATGTGCTGGCGTTCAGTGCGACAGTGTCATGTCCGCAGTCGCGGGTCGCTTAAGTAAAGATGTCCGCAGACCTGGTTATCAAAACACCACCGGCCGTCCCAGATACCCGTTGTGACCTATAAAATACACTGTGTGAATCCCCGACACCGGGCGTGACCTCCAGACAGCCGATGTGGCCTCCAGACATCCGGTGTGACCTCCAGACACCCGGTGCGACCTCCAGACACCCGGTGTGACTTCCGACCGCTCCGTGTGATCCGCAGGCACCTGCGCGGCGCCTGGCAGGCATATTGGCTCAACGAGCTGGCGCAGGTCGACTCGCACATCAACCCCAAGCAGATCCGCGTGCAGACGTTCGAGGGGCACACGGCTGCCGTGAAGGAGGTCCACGCGCTCGACAACGAGAACAGCTTTGTGTCGGCCAGCAAGGACCGCACCGTCAAGCTCTGGAGCGTCCGCAGCCAGGTGGGGTGGCGGCTCTACCTCTGGAGCAGCTGGATATGGTGGCGGCTCTACCTCTGGAGCAGCTGGATATGGTGGCGGCTCTACCTCTGGAGCAGCGGGATATGGTGGCGGCTCTACCTCTGGAGATGCGGGATATGGTGGCGGCTCTACCTCTGGACCAGCGGGATGTGGTAGCGGCTGCACCTCTGGAGCAGCGGGATATGGTGACGGCTCTACCTCTGGAACAGCGGGATGTGGTGGCAGCTGCACCTCTGGAGAAACAGGATGAAGTGGTGGCTGCACCTCTGAATAGCCAGGGTGTGGTGGCGGATCCACCTCTGGAGAACCAGGGTGTGGTGGCGGCTGTACCTCTGGAGCATCTGCAGTTGGGTGTGGTGGCTGGTTTAATCAATAATAGGACGAAGTTTCCGGTTGGTGAATCAAGGCATGACTAAAATATCCTAATGGTGCGTTCCACGACAGGTGCACGAATAATTTTCAAATTTTGCGCCCACTAAGTTTGCATTTGGATTAGAATTGGTATGCAGGATAGCCGTGTGCTCTGAACGCACCTGAACAAGTTTTAGCTAGATCCGACTGACGGTTTCGGAGTTATAGCCTCCGGCAGTATTTTGGTGTCACAACAAGGGTATCTTTGACGATGGATATTTCATCGATAATGAAAAGAAAGTGGCATGTTATGCATTTTTGAGAAGAAAAAAAAACATCAAGGAAAACACATCCGTGATAAAATATCAACATTTCTCACGTTTCATTTAGTGATCCGGTGTCCTGTGGACTTCGTGACCTTCTGTGGCCCATAGCCCATTGAAATTGATGAACTTTATGTCATAAGTAGAAACTGGCATGATTTGTGTTTTTTAGTTTGGCAGCGAAGTCATGCTTACTTTTATTTCCGCCGTCAAATTCGTCAATTTAGATGTGCTTGGGGTTACGGGAAGTCAGAATATGAAATGTACGAAATCCTGATATTTTATTTCGGGACTGTTTCAGTTCATCCCTTTTCTTCTGAAAGATGCATAATTTACCACCCTTTCCCCTTCTTATTGATGATATATCCATCGTGAAACCGACCCGTGTTACTTGGCCTAAAAATAATGCCGGAGTATTTGGCTAAAAAACTGTTGGCCGAATCGGGCTTAACTCTGCACCGTCGTATTCAGAGCTATCCTGCCGTATTAACACTCGCACGTCCGGCGGTCCGCGCCAACTTCGCATGTCCGGGGGGGGCGGCAGATGTCTGCCCCCTAAGATCTCTGGAACTATGCTAGCTAGCGACAAACGGAAAATGGCGTTGGATAGCTGGTGACGGGTTCTATCGAAAGTATTTCGGTCATGTTTTCGCTCAGGTTAACATTCAGGTCACTGGGCCATCATAGGTCAAATTCGACCAGATCAGGTGGGACTCAGATATTGACACATATCTCAGGACCTGTAACAGATAGAAACAAACGGTGAACGCTATTCGACAGTCCTTGAAATACGCTACCAACAATAGGCGGTGTAATTTAAGGTCAGATCAACCGAATCTTAGGTCAAGGTCATGAAGTCATGACCTCAGGTCAAGGTCATGAAGTCGCCTAGGGAGGTCATATAATGTATCAATGGACACGTCTTGGGGATACAAGCACATTGACGGTAATTTCAACCTTCTAGCTCAATGCAGTGCGATATGATGCGGATAAATGTGTAGTGATCTCAGGTGACCTCAGAGACCTTAGTGAGGTCACTGAGCAAAAATGTCAGCGGTCCGTGGTGAGGTAATTCCGAGCGCAAATATGTAACCAGGAAACATTTGTATATTTTACCATAACCCTATAATGGGGAAGCCATGGCCGCGACCTGACCTAAGGTCAATGCTACGAAAAGACCGATATACATATTATGGTCCCTGATGAGATCATGACATGTTATAAGTTTGAAATCAATCGCCCAATTATTGCGGAAGTTATGCCACCTAGAACTCCGAGTGTAGTTGGGTTACTTAGCCTGACCTGGTGACCTGACCTGAGACGACCCAGGATGAAAAATGTATGAGGATGTGCGGAAAGGACCAATGAACAGCTATGCGAGGTTTTGCCTTGCTAACCCGATCTGTTTGGCGGCAAATAATGAAAAACCGGAAGGGGGCATATATTTGCCCCCCCCCAGATGTACATGTGTTAAAAGACTACCCTCTGAGCAGATTTTGGTCCAAATAAAAAAAATGCGATGAGGTGCATTGGTCGATCTGTCGTTGAACGCGCCTGCTCTTGCTTCATAGTGCTTCATATTTGGATGATGTATTTCTCCTGATGTTTCTTGGCCGTGGAAATTGCAGTCTATAAAGGTGACTTGGCCAGTGGATATTTTGAACGTTGGTGCGCCTCTCGTTATAGGCACTACTGTCAGGTCAGTCGGTCGCTCAGATTGGGCGATTTGATGTTGGTTAAATTCGGAGCGAATCTAGTTATTGTTATGAGTGGAGCATTTCGTTGCAAGGGCGCCTTCAACAGACAAATTCACTGATGTGGTGGATTACACTCGTGCAAATTGAAAGCATACTGAAAGCATATTCGACCCTTTTCGTCTCCAATGGACGCATTTCCCTCTGAAGCCTTAGTTGCGCGGGGGTGAGGGTGCAATCGAGTCTTCTCGAAGGAGCACATATCCCAGCCGTAGGAGCGCCACATCACCGGGGACAAATGCCCCAGTGCTCACACAGACATCACACTCACTGCCGGCTGTGTGGCGGCTATCTTCTTGGTGCGAGTATACTAACTAGCTTGAAATATACAGTGTGTCCCCACGGAATATACGAGCAAAAATATTATAACATGCCATAAATATATTAAATAATATCATAAAGAACCTTGGAAACATGTCCCAACGCAGAATAAAATGATGACAAGCAAGTGAGTTGAAACAGCCAATGCTATATTTCCTGAAAACTGTAAAGTTGCTCTCAGATCCATATTCAGTCAAGAAATTAATTCAAAATACTCTACTCTACGTGGTGTTCCATCTAACATACAGCCTGGTATATTTTCACCTGGAAGGTAGCAGCGTGCGCAAGTCTCACTCTCACTCTCACGCAGACACACGAACTGGTGCCAGCATGCGTTATCAGTAGTTGTGTGTGTCGCCGACAGGTGGTGGTAGCGGCGCCGGCACCATTTCCGTACCTATTGTGCGGTACCACTGAGTCGACGATCAAACTGGTGGACTCGCGGGTGGCCGCGGCCGTCTGTGAGTGGAAGGTAAGGTGGTGGCCGTGGTATGCTGCCTACGTTCAGCATGCCGGTGGTTAGGTTTGTGGCTTGATTCTTGACCTTAGCCTGATGGTGGACCTTGGTGTTTGCAAGCGTGTGTTATGCTAACTACTTAAATTGACTTATCATCGATGTTGAAGCACGAGATCACGTCTGTTCACGGTTCAAGGTAGAGTCCACTTCTGACCTACTTCTCATCCCTGGAATTTAGGTAATTAGGTCACACTTGTATGGAAGAACACTCCTGCCTATCTATTAATGGGTATGTTTTTTTTTTAATGCAAAAGAGTCTGTCAACATGATTGACATATGTTGACCTCTGAGGTCAACATAGGGCGGTGTGTTTGAGACGTCGGCCGAACCGGTGGGCCAGGTGTGCTATTTCGTAACCTGATGTGGTACATGTTGACCTCTGACGACGGTGCATTTCAGACGTCGGCCTCACCGGCGGGTCAGGTGCCTTGTCTGGTGACCTGAAATGACCAATGTTGACCTCTGATGACGATGGTGTAATACCAGTATCCTAAAATTACCCCACAATTAACTGTGGATGACGAAAGAAGTTGCTTGGGAATAGTGAAAGCTTGGAAGAAAATAAAGGATCGCAACTTAAGGATTAAAAAACACTTAAGACTGCTCACACATGTAGCAAAATGGTAAAAACGTAAGACAAGGATGAAATAGGACAATTCCATTAACTGTGAATTTCCAGGCCACATGATCAATTGTTTTACATTGTGTATTTCAGACATCGGCCGCGCCGGTGGGCCAGGTGTGCTGTCTGACGGTATCGCCGTCCGGCCGCTGGCTGGCTGCCGGACACACCCAGGGCACGGTAACCTGTATTGACCTGCGGACGGGTCGGATCCTGACCTGCTGGCGCGCCCACGAGGCAGAGGTGGGTCAGTTGGAAGCAGGTGGGTCAGGTGCGGACATGTGGAGGATGTTGGTTCATTAGCGAGGTGAAACGGAGAGGTTGTCGGGTAAGAGTCGGGAAGAAAGGCAGTTCGGCTGGGGTTAAAATGGAGTAGTGGCTCGGGAAGGTGGGTCAGGTCAGGTTGGCTGGGTTTACAGGAAAAGGGGCGTTATGGAGTGCTTACGGAGTGCTTATGGAGTTATGGGTTTAGAGGAAAAGAGGAGTGCTTACGAAGAATAACTTGGTGTTCAGATGATACGCTTGGAACAAAATAGAGAACATTCTTGTGATTGTTCGAGCAAGTACAGTGCATGTTGTGCAGACCATGTGCTAGTTCGGACAAATTGCACGCTAATTGAGACTGATTGTATATGTGTCCTAAAATTACTTCACCATTAACTATGTGGATGAAGAAAGAAGTTGCTTGGGAATAGTGAAAGAATGGAAGAAAATAAAGTATCACCACTGAAGGATTAAAAAAGCAGAATGCCTTTCACTTCAGTCACATGCAATTTACATTTCTTAGCAGTCATGTGTATAATGGCTGCCCACACATGTAGCAAAATGGTAAAAACCTAAGACAAGGATGAAATACACAATTCCATAAACTGTGAATTTCTAGGCCACATGGTCAATTATTTTACACTGGATTGTATGCTAGTTTAGACAGATTATGTGCTGGATTGGATAGATTGCTCGGTAGGCTTGCCACAAAATACAGGCTATGGGAATTTGCGTTACCTGTGGGTAGAAAACGAACACCAGTTCGTCGTGCATTCGATCAACCTTGGCTCCAAGAGGAGCCGGTCGGTTGGTTATTTGGGCTTAGGGGCGCATCGACTGCTTCGGTCATACAGCGCCCAAGGAGGAGCCGGTCGCGCCGTGTTAGAGTAGTGTGGAGTATTCGGTAGCAGCGCAGGCTTCCGCTGTCTGTGCTTTCATCATGTAACACTGTGACCCGACCCGGCAGATTCGTCAGATCTCGGCGCTGGATGACCAGGCGGTGGTCATATGTTCGGCCGACCCCACCCTGGCCGTCTCCGGCGTACACGACGCCAAAACGCAGGCCACTCTCCGGTACGGCCGACTGCCGTTTGGGTGTCGCCCCGGACATTGGCCGTTCGCTGAGGAAGTTTTTGCACTAGAAGGGAACAATGATAACTAGGCACGCTCTGTGCCGATCTGTTTTCTGTCTTTGTTTATGTTTCGTAGTTAAAAGGGAAGTAAGATCATGTTGCTAATCTCGCCTGGAAGCTGTGGTGCCTTTATGATCCTCCGGATAGATGGGCAGACCTAGGGACAGAAAGCGGGGCCGCCTTTCCCCTGCTCTGAATAGGCAGCTGAAGGTTATGCTGACAACACGATATCCTGACTGGTGTGTCGGTGTGTTTCTGCTTACGTTCGTCGCGGCTGATGATGCCCCAGCTGTGTATGGTGGTCGGCTGGGAAGGGAGCTGTTGGACTGGTAGCATTTGCCGGAGCTGATCTGGCTGTCGGCTGACGGCAGTGGCTGTCGAGGTGTACAGCGATGGCCGACATCGGGCGGACTTATTTAGTAAAACCGAGGACTGGTTATTTAGTTGGTTATTGGGTTTTGCGACGCGTTGACCGTTGAGTCATGTAGCGTTGCCAATCTATCACACCGATCGGCCGCGGGAGAAGAGTAGCGACAGGTGAGACTGGAGCCCACAACCTTTCGATTGTGAGACAGGCAACTTACCCCAGACTACTCGTACCCAGAACTGAGGGATGACGTCGCGCCCATTGCAGATGCAACATTCAGCAATGCCAGTCAACTGGATCATTTTGCTGTAATAGTGAGATAGTTCAGCAACGTAAAAGAACTCAGAGCTGAGTGCATTCTCAGAGTGCTGAAACACAAAATGCCTGTCCGTGCTGGAGTTCGAGCTCGGGACTGCCACGGGCAACTTAAATGTTTTGTCCGCTATATCACAGAGAACCGGCTAATACTCTCGAATAATTAGCATGTTAACATGTTGCAGAAGAAGAACCGTCCGTTCATTTATGACGCTGCAGCTCGCTGGGCCATATAGCGGCGCAACTTCGCACGCCGTCTCGCTGTGGATGTTCTCGGTATACTCGCCAGCTTCTCGATTCGAACCCACGACCTTACTATCAAGAGTCAAACACCCTCCCGTATGAGCTGTCGCGGCCCCTGGTCGGCACCTTGTCATCCGGCCCGAAGACATCAATAATGCCATGATTCGCATCATTGATCGCATGATTTGCATTATATTCACACCATATACTTGTGATGCCGTGATTAATTATACTCCATTCACTCTTCAAGGATTTACCGATGGGCCAGGTTTGGACGCGGTCCCCCACCTGGAGGACACGCTCCTGACGGTGTGGGTCGCGAGTGCGTCAGCCGCGCCACGGTTGTCGCTATCGCGCCACAATTGTCGCCGTGGCGCCGCAATTGTCACAGTCACGCCACAATTGTCGGCAGTGGTCTGACTGAGCCGGCCCACTTCCTGCTCACCGACAACCGTGACGTCATCACGGGCACCAACACAAGCCGGCTGGGCGTGTGCTGCGGCCGCGACGCCGACGCCGTCTTCTCGTCTGCCAAACTGAAGCCAGAGTGTTTCAAAGGTGGGTGGGCGGGCGAGCAGAGCTGGTCCGCACTGGGGCCAGTTGGGAGGTGGGGACGCTGCTGAGGTGAAGAAGACGGGATATTGTGGGCATGCTTTGACTGGCTGACTTTGAGGTGATGAAGGCTGATTTGCGGGTGCCGTTCAGATGGCAGACTTCATGGTGAAGAAACCTAGCTTGTGGATACAGTTCAGATGGCTGGCATTGAGGTGAAGAATGCGCGAATGATCAATTCTGGTCGAAGCCTGAAGCCAAGGTGAAGAATGCAGAATGAAAAAGACTGGTTTGTGGGGGTGCTTCGGGTGGCTGGTTTCACGGGTGTGTGGGTACGGTTCAGATAAAGGACGAGGAACTTAATATTATTAAACTTCAGCGATCAGCCTATCTAAGTTTGGTTGCGATTCCTTATGCACGCTCTCACCAAATCACTGTTTGTCAGAGTCCGGGTGGCATGTGCATTTCGAAAAGTATGAAACTTTTGACCATAAGGTATTTCTGCCGCGAGTGTCTCGACTATTCTTGAGTGGATCCGGTGCGGCAGCATTTCCACACCAAATTGTTTACCACCACCATCTTCATTTGCCGACAGCAGACCTTTCCAACTCTGGACATTCCCCGGGTGGTCCAGAATGTCCAGGGGAAATGAAGAACAACGTGACCATGTGTACCCTGTGAAGCGTACTCTATTTTGCGCTGGTGGAAAAGGAGATATGCTTAGCGAGTACCTCAGAAAATGAGTTGATGGATGGAAATGTCCTGGACAACCGATGCGTGCCTAGGCCCTAATAAACAACGAACAAACGGAAATTAGTGGCAAATAGCCACAAACTGCTGGTTAGGAAGCCCATGGTAAGCTAGGATTGTGTTCGAGCAACTGAGCAATTGAGCGAACGAATGATAAATCGTTCTTAACGACAGATTTTGAATTAGTCGATACTGCTTTCGGGTAAGCTATGGCAGGCCTCTTTGATCTCTACCCACCTGTTAGATTACTTTGGTGTAACAATGATCAGACTCGTGCACAATACAGGTCCATGATGAGGTTTTCACGGACCTGTGGTCAAATTTTCACGGCTTTGTGATCGAATACCACAGGCTTGTGCTAGGGTTTCGTGGACTTACGATCAGGAATTAACGGCCGAATGGCCACGTGCCACAAACTTGTGTCAAGTCCGCATGAGCTTGTGATCAGGTCTTCACGGGCTTGTCATCGGGTTTTCACGACCCTCTGGTCTAGTCTTCACGGACTTGTGATCAGATCTGTATGGACTTATGGTCTGGTATTCACGGCCTGTGACCGAGTGTTCAGGATTCCATGACATCGCACCTAGAGTTCAAACACTAACGTTCTTAATGCGTTCTTCTTACTTAGCCGTTCGGAACTATTGATCATTAATTCTTTCATTTGTTTCTTATTTGTTCGGACACATTATAGTTTATCGTGGGCTCCTTAGCCAGCAGTTTGTGGCTACTTGCAGCTAATTTCTGTTTCCCTTAAAGACATAAAGACATAAAAGATTAGTGCAACTATGAGCCACAAGGGCCCTACTTGGTTGCACTCTGTACACTGAACCAGTTGCCCACCAAATCTGTCAATCAGCCCTCCCTGTAATACTGAAAAGCAAGCCCTCTATTCATATAAGATGTTGCCTATGCTGTTTTTTAAAGATGTTCAGTGTGCTGCTACTGGCAATGTTTTCTGGCAGCTGGTTCCAGTGTTCTACTACCCTGTTGGTGAAGAAAGTCTGTCTTAACCTTGTTCTGCTGTGGTTAACTTTAATTTTGAATTGATGACCACTAATTGCATCATTTCTGTTCATTTCAAACATTTCCCCAAGATATCCCCTCTCCAGACCATGGACAAATTTAAAGACCTCGATGAGATCTCCTCTCAGCCTTCTATATCTAAGTGAAATCATATTCAATTTCTTCAATCTTTCCGCATATGCCAGGTTGCTTATACCATTAACCATTTTTGTAGCCCTCTTTTGTACTCTCTCTCTAAAAGCCAACAATCTAAAAGCCAACAATCTTTTTCATAGCTAGGAGACCAAGCTTGGATGCAGTATTCCAAATGTGGCCTGACATATGCACAGTAAAGCTTCCTGATGACTTCCTCACTTCTGTATGATACAGTCCTATTTATTGCCCCGAGCATTCTCAGTGCCTTCTTCCTTCTTCTTCTCATGGTGCTACTTCTTCCAGGAGGATTGCCCAATTTTTCAAAGTCCCTTGGTTTTCTGGTGGTGCTCGTCTTGAGCTGCAGGCTTTGTGTTCGCCTGGCTCACCTGAGTACCCTGATGATTTCCTTGCGTTTCAGGTGTGCTGTCCTGTATGGCGTTACTGCGAGCCAACCGGTTACTGCTTCTGGGCTCCGAGCAGGGACCCATCCGACTCATCTATTGAACGGCGACCGCTCCGCTGACCGGGAGAGTCGGGCACTATCAAGAGCCGGGTGTGCTTATTGGACACCAGGAGTCCATTGTACCCACCCCGCTGACCGGGAGAGCCTGGTCCTCTCAATGGCCGGGTGTGCTTACTGGACTCCAGGAGTCCATCGTACCCACTCTGCTGACCGGGAGAGTCTGGTCCTCTCAAGGGCCGGGTGTGCTTACTGGACACCAGGAGTCCAGTGTACCCACTCCGCTGACCGGGAGAGTCGGGCACTATCAAGAGCGGGGTGTGCTTACTGGACACCAGGAGTCCAGTGTACCCACTCCGCTGACCGGGAGAGTCGGGCACTATCAAGAGCGGGGTGTGCTTACTGGACTCCAGGAGTCCATTGTACCCACTTCGCTGACCGGGAGAGTCTGGTCCTCTCAAGGGCCGGGTGTGCTTACTGGACACCAGGAGTCCATTGTACCCACTTCGCTGACCGGGAGAGTCGGGTGCTATCAAGAGCGGAGTGTGCTTACTAGACTCCAGGAGTCCAATGTACCCACCCCGCTGACCGGGAGAGTCTGGTATTCTCAAGAGCGGGGTGTGCTTACTGGACACCAGGAGTCCATTGTACCCACTCCGCTGACCGGGAGAGTCGGGCACTATCAAGAGCGGGGTGTGCTTACTGGACACCAGGAGTCCATTGTACCCACTCCGCTGACCGGGAGAGTCGGGCACTATCAAGAGCGGGGTGTGCTTACTGGACACCAGGAGTCCATTGCACCCACTCCGCTGACCGGGAGAGTCGGGCACTATCAAGAGCGGGGTGTGCTTATTGGACACCAGGAGTCCATTGTACCCACCCCGCTGACCGGGAGAGTCTGGTCCTCTCAAGGGCCGGGTGTGCTTACTGGACACCAGGAGTCCATTGTACCCACTTCGCTGACCGGGAGAGTCGGGTGCTATCAAGAGCGGAGTGTGCTTACTAGACTCCAGGAGTCCAATGTACCCACCCCGCTGACCGGGAGAGTCTGGTATTCTCAAGAGCGGGGTGTGCTTACTGGACACCAGGAGTCCATTGTACCCACCCCGTTGACCGGGAGAGTCGGGTGCTATCAAGAGCGGGGTGTGCTTACTAGACTTCAGTAGTCCATTGTACCCACTCGGCTGACCGGGAGAGTCGGGTGCTATCAAGAGCGGGGTGTGCTTACTAGACTCCAGGAGTCCAATGTACCCACTCCGCTGACCGGGAGAGTCTGGTATTCTCAAGAGCCGGGTGTGCTTGCTGGGCGGTGTTGTTGTCCATTCCACTGGCCAGTGGACGCCAGCCAGTTATAAAATGGCGAAGTCTACTGAGTTGCGGAGTCTACTTAGTAGCGAAGCCTACCAAGTAATAGAACAGTAATGTTTTTATAGTTGGTGTTATGCACTGTATAATGATTGTTCGTTTACTGAAAACCGCGTTCTTGTCAACTGAATTTCGAATTTTTGGAGCATCAGAGTTTTCTCTATTGACATGTGAGGTCGTACTTAATGAACCCGAAATTTTAGGAACAATGGAGTTTCACTGTTAACACGTGGGGTCGTGTTTACTGAAATTGGAGTCAGTGCAGTTGTTCTGGAAAGTCGAGTCTTATCTAATTGACTGTAGATTATTTCTTTCTCAACAGGGAACATGTGAACAGTGTTGCTTTGAACACTGAAATCTTCCCACCATTGCCTTAGTTTCCCGAACGATACTATGCTCTTCACGACACTAAAGTATTATCGGCGAAGGAATATACGCCAGGTTACTACTACGCTAAATTCCACAACGCTAAATTCCATTGACACAGTTGCGTTTGCGATACCAAATTTATTATTTATTGTGAATAGTCTGTTTCGTGAATCATGCATTATCTTCACTGGGAGCGGTAGCATGGAAGCATTCGAATGTCCGCGCTTTATCTATACTGGTAGCTGGTGTTTCGGCTGCCCGATGTGTATGTACTTACATTGCACAGTTAGAATATTCCCAAGGGCTGGAGAGATCCTGGGAGATGGTATGGTGTGTTACTGTCATTTCATTGCACCTGCTTCATGCACAGAAATACACGGTTCCGTGGTCGATTTGTGATTTCAGGATCGTGTGCTCGGGGCTGGCAACAAAATGTGCATCCCATGTCTGTCCATTTCCAGCAATAGAGAACAGGAGCGAACATGCCAACTGATGCGCCTCTAGTGTATACGTCTGGAACTGGTGGAATATGGCCCGGTGTTGTGTAGTAGGTACTGGTGGAATACCGACCCTCACGGAACTGTGAAATTGTCCGGAACTGCCTCTTTCTGCCTAGGGACGTCTCTGGCTGATGACGAATGTGAGTTGGAAGTTGCACTAGAACCTTCCCGGATGGGCGCCTTTTTATGACTGGGGGGACCGGGCCTTCCATGGGGGGGGGGGACATGCCCCCGGTTTTCTCCTAGAATGCTCTCTCCACATCACTGACTCCTCCAGGGATGCTGGAGTGCACTCCTCATTGTATTTTTGTCAGCGAAAACTCCCCTCTTTGTTGAAAAGTCGTACCGTCCCGCCAGGGGCGCTCGAGTGCGTCTCATCCCTTCGCTATCAGTGGCTCTCATTTGGGGGAATACCATCCCTGCAGACGATTGTACCCGATAAAAATTCCTGGGCCCGCCCCCGATCACTCTCGTTCCGGCCAACCTACTGTCACTCTACCGCTTACCGAACTTTTGTCCCACCAAACAATATCGATTTTAACCGATACTTTGCACTAGGATGGCGTTTTCTCGAAATGTTACAACATTCTATTAGATAAAAAAACATTGACTTGACTGATGATTGCTGTTCAAATCTGGTAAGTTCTGTTCGAAATCTGAGTATTTTTTTTTCCATTGCTCCCTGCAAGCCAGACTTCTGAATCGGTCTCGGAGACAGCTGTATCCGGGGCCGATCCAGAAGTAAAAAATGAACACTAGTGTTCCTTTTGTTCACCTACCTGGCAAGACAGAGATACGAAGTTTCCCTCGCCAATTTGTGGTTCGCTGTCCCCTTTCTCATGTGTCTGATATTTTTTATCAAACTCTCATGGTTTATTGTCAAAGCTGTAGATTTCCTACCAAGCGAAACCTGAGGAAAAACATTTTTAGATTGAATAGGTCCAATGGTAAAATAACATCCGCAGGGTACCAAACTAACGGAGAAATTATGTGCCTGCCCCAAAATCCTGCCTCAGGCACTAGCACATTAAGGAATTATCCTAGCAATCAACCATAAATTTTTTTTTTTTTTTTTTTTTTTTTTCTTTTTTTTTTTTTTTTTTGTTTTTTTTTTTTTTTTTTTTTTTTTTTTTTTTTTTTTTTTTTTTTTTAAAATTTTTTTTTTTTTTTTTTTTTTTTTTTTTTTTTTGGTTTTTTTGTTTAAGTTTTTTTTTTTTTATTTTTTTTTTTTTTTTTTATTTTAAATAGTTGTAGGATAAATGATGGGGGGTAGGGAAGGGGGGGGGGTGGGGGGGGGGGGGGGGGGGGGGGTCCCCATGGGGATCTTTATATTTTTTTTTTTGTTTTTTTTATGGGTTAATTGTTTAAATTTTAATTGTAATATGTGGGGGGGGGTGGGGGGTTTGTTGGTGGTTGGGGGTGTGTTGGTTTTTTTTTTTTTTTTTTATTAGGGGATGTGGGTTTTTTTTTTTTCTTTTCTACCCTCTCCCCCTTTTTTTTTTTTTTTTTTTTTTTGAAAAATATTTTTTTTTTTTTTGTTTTTTTTTTTTTTTAAAAATTTTATATTTTTTTTTTTTTTTTTTTTTAATATGTTTTTCTTTTTAACCCTTAATTTTTTTATTTGGGGGGTTTTTTAAGAGGGGGGAAAACGGGGGTTTTTTTTTTTTTTTCTTAAAGGAGCATATGATACAACCTGGCGCAACGGTACTTTGACGAAAGCTCAAATTTGCGGGATCCACAGCCATCTTGACACTTTCATTCGCATTTTTTTAACTGAACGCTTCTTCCACGTCCGGGTTGGACACGAACTGTTTTAACGGTTGCAACAAACCAATGGAGTCACACAGGGCAGTGTCCTCAGTGTGACTTTGTTCGCCATAATAACACTAGTCAACACAATCTTTTGGCACAAGGTATGAAAATATATTTTAGTTAACTTAGGGGTGCTGAATCAAAATCTGGCATCAATTGTTGTCCATCACATCAGGTTTTTGAGATATACAATCTTGCATTTTCACAAGAAACAACAATTTGATGCTCATGATATGGAGTTTTTTAGATGGAAAATTGTGAATTTTCACAAGAAACAACCATGTTACGTTTATAATAAGATAGTTAAACATACATATGTATACAAACTTTAATGCGTCGTGACACAAAGTTGTGAGAATGAATGCATATAAGTATGTAATAATAAAGTGTTAAACTAACTAAATACGTCCGAAAAGACCATTCCTTGTGGTCACTGGACACATTTCCTCTTATTTGCCGATCTCCGATGTACAGCTTCTGGAATGCCTCTTGTCAAGCTCCAGCAGCAATCTGTCATCATATTTGAGTCCCATCGGCCTTGGTAACGTTCTTCCATTGCATTAATGTTTGATTGATTGATTTCTACAGACTCTACAGCAGCTTGTATATGCCAGATCAGAGGCAGAGTATCAACGTGTTCATCAGGATATTAGACATGCTTCCACAGAATGTTACCTTAGGGGCAAAATGGGACGAAATCAGGGATCAGTGGGTGCGAGGGCTCTCTAGGGGGGACATGTCTGGTGTCTTCACCAACAACCATCTTGAGTCACTCCATGGCAACCTAAAGTCTGTGCAAGGCCCAGGACACCCTGCCAAAGTTTGTGTCTGGGTATCTTGTTGTACTAAGCACTATCCGCGCCGACAGGAATGCTGAAATGCACTCGGCAATCAGCAAGCGCCCGACGACATCTTGTCACGGCGAACTTGGAGACTACGAGCGTCATGTCACGCCGTTTGCTCTTTCGCTGATCAGGAAGGAGTTGGAACTTGCTGGTTGGGCTTCCTTGAGTGTTGCCACAGATGGACGCTGGATTGCATGCGACGGTTCTGGGCACGTGGATGTCAGTTCAACGGGATGTGGGTGCGTGTTTTATCGACAGTACTCCATGCCTTGTTGGCACATTCACAGTTCGACGGCAACAAAGAATGTCCATGTTTTCATAGGACCTCAGTGGCAACAAGTGGCTCCTGTCTTATGCAGCTGACCATTTGCATGCCCAGGTTGTACCATGCACTGCCTCAACTGCAGGTGTGTCGTCACGTCCCCTTCCACAGGCTCCCACTCCGAGAACTGAGCGACAACGGTTCCGAAAGCTCCAAACTATAACTGCACAAATAGCATCTGTAGGAGCTGAGCTATCCGGTCGGGAACACGAAGATCTGGCAAAGAAGCTGACGCTGGTCCTGGATTGTTTGCAGGGAGGCAGGTCCTTTGTCATTGCTGAGGAATTGAATGCCACATTGGCTGATGTCCCTGATGCAGATCCCCAATATGCAGGCAGCAGGCCATTTGAAGATGATAGAATGTCCAGTGATGTAGGTGGTCCTTACTTCGACCTCACATCATTTCTTTCAGATGATGAGCTTCCTTAAAGTCTTGTTCACCTTCACCCGTTCTATGCCTATGACCGAACATGTTCAAAGACTGTACAAAGAAAAAGAACTGCAAGTAGTGGCTGTGCGACCTCTTCTGCCAGTGGTCAATTGCTCATGCATAATACTGGTATGCATACTATTGGTATGCTAAAAGTAATCGATTGTGGTTCATTGTGGGATTCATGAATATGCAACTACATAAATTGTTGCATTTCAGGCTGGTTTGGTAATGCCTATTTTTGCATGTTTTGCAGGTCTACCAGCCACGGAAGATGATCCAAACGTCTTCGGGGAACTTCGCTAGATATTTCGTGTCACCATACGAAGAATCCGGAAGACCGGTAGTTTCACCGTTGCTCCCCAACACCGCGTTTTGCCATTTTACACCTGTGCCCATTGGAGGGTGCAATGACACAGACCGGGTGCATCAGCGGTCCCAGACTCCGCTTCTGCCGGTGCTCTCGGCTGTGCAGCGTCTATTTCGAGCTTATGATGGCTGCATTGTTGTGGTGTGTGCACGCCAAACCTACTAGTCCAGACATGCGTTGTGCCTTAGTTTATACATGGTAATCATTCATGGAAAGAATGACCTGACAAGCTAGTCACGAAACGCGCTGTCTAGTCCATAAAGGCCTTATTAATCCATGAAGCAGGACTACAGTTTATAACAGTTATTATCTAAATATCAACGGGCACTGAATGACCTTGTAGTCGGCGTGCCCTTAAGCCGAAATAATTAATATCTATCAGCATAGTAAGTTTCTCTCCACTCATCCGGTTAATGCCCGCTGCGATATTTGCAATTACTAAAGACCCATGCCTGTCCAGACAAATGAAGAAGAAACTGCAGCCCTGCTTTCAATGACATGGACATATATATGATATAGATTACATGAGTGGCCTTGGGTGCCCAGATAGCTGTCATCCATTCTTGTTGTTTGGGGGGAATTACCATGGTATTTGCCATGTACTTAGATTGTAATAAGATTTGCATTTGCATGGATATGTATGATATATATTGCATGAGTGGCTTTGTGTCCTGTGTGACCCTGCAGTCTGCTGGCGTGTGCGCCCAGATAGCTGCCATCCATTTTTTTTTTTTGGGGGGGCATTACTATGGTGTTTGCCGTGTACTTATACTGTAGTATATTTCCAATGACATGCATATGTATCATATAGTTCACATGAGTGGCGATGTACTTACGATGTATGGTATATCATATGTAAACTATGATATAGTTTACGATGTGCTTACATAGTATGTTTTCCAGTGTTTAATAGTGGTATGCTTAGCCATACTACATAGAAACAAATACAAATGGCTGTATGCAGTATCACGTGATTAATATGGCGAATATTTCATGTAGTGAATCATTGGAGACTCGATTCAGTGGCGAGCCCAGGGGCTTGAAAATGCGGACGTCGAAGTTTACCCTTCTAGCGGAGTATCCCCACTAAAGTGTGCCCTTGAGGTTCACGTTTAGCCACATATGGAAATCGTAAATCGCATGGAATTGGAGTTGCCGTTCCATCAGCCCACCTGGGTTATCGATGAACAACGATGAGACGCCAGGGGGCTGATTGTAGTCCCTGTGCCTTAGCTGCGCGCCCCGTAGGCCCCCCGATCGAGGTGCAACGGGTGGGAACACTGGCGGCCCAAGAAACTCCACAGCTTCTCTGATAGGGAATATATCTGGAAGCTCTTGCATTGGCGGAGGGCCATAGCATACCAAATAAATACCACAATTGCGAAGTTCCAGCAAGTAGGTCGGGAGGGGACGAGAAGATAGCAGAAGGCCTTTCTATGGGCTGCGGAGTCCGCGGTTTACTGGGGAGTGTCAAAACTAAGCCTCAGCAACGTGGAAAGAGGCCCCACAGGCATGCTACTGGGAGAGTGACAGGCATTCCACCAGTGGGATGACTGTCTGCCATTGCAACAACAGGAGAGCTTGTGCCAGCTGTTGGGATGCCCTAAATCCGAGGGGTTCATGACTGGCCATGAAGGTCTCCAGCGTCTCACAGGTCTGATTGCGGTCAAGAAAATACTCTAGCATCTAGACTGGGTAGGCCTACATGTTGCACGGCATGTTGTAATTTGCAGAACTCGGCGGTTTCAGTTGTTCGGTGATGGTGACGGTTCAGAGCAATGGGAGTTTTCAATAAATGGGCCCGATAGCGCGATAGGAACCTCCACCAGTCTACCAAGAGGCAATCCCCTGATTACAACGTCGCAGGTTCTACCCGTAGGCGAGGTAAGGTAGGTCCCTCACTTCATCTCCACACCATCCCTAGCGAGACGTATCCATCCTGACACAGCTATCGTCGGTGAAATTTCCCGGCTCCGCCCAGTTCTGCTATGCTCCCCTGCACTGTCAATCCAATTTCCCTGACACCATGCTGTTTTATGTGCTTCTGAGGGGAAGGTCACCCTGTTTTATGGTGCTGTATCTAATCCTGCAGCTACATTGGTGCTTACCCTCGCATGCCCTGCACCCTCAACAGCACCTTGCAATGGAGTGTGCATAGTGCTGTATCTATTCTGCAGTTGCATGGCTGCTAATGAGACTACCCCTCAACATTCTCTATTTTCTCTCCTCACAGGTTAGATGCCTTTTTGTCATCAGCTTGCTTGGATCGCGAACATGTGCTTTCGCATTGAGATGTTGGGATTAAAATAAGTTTTGTGGATTTGCTACTTCAGGATGTTCACATGTTGATGGGCCAAACTCTCGGTGCCCCTGATCACGACACCTTGCTCATTGTTCGTGCAAAATGCAACAGAGGATGCGCATCACGACAAGAATAGCCTGGAATGTTGTTGGAAATGTGACCCTTTTCCAGCGACCTGAACTTTTGCGAAGAGGACAGTCACGTGCTGGCAACGCTCGAGCAGTTTATCAATGGTGAGTTGGAGCTGGAATCACGATTGTCGTTCGCCACATGTGATTTGTCTCACCTGACATTAAGCTGATCACATTCTACACAGGCTTTCAGCATCTGGCATCACTCCGAACGCTTCAAAGCTGGTGTGGGAGTACCGGTGGCAGTGTCCTGATATTGCTAACATCTGGGGCATTTCTAATCTCTAGCATTCTACGTCTGGGGCCATTTCTAATCTCTAGCATTCTACGTCTGGGGCCATTTCTAATCTCTAGCATTCTATGGCTAGCCTCATTTGTCACCAGAACTCTTCATGTTCAGATGCGCAGCGTTTCCTCGAAATGCGCGACGTTGTCGCCGTGATTGCCGAACATGGAGGACCCAGAGTGGCGTCAGTTTCGACATTTACTCCGTGTCGGCCGGTGCTGGCCAGAGCCTCCCCCTGAGCACACCGTGTCGGCCGGTGCTGGCCAGTGGCTTCCCCTGAGCACACCGTGTCGGCCGGTGCTGGCCAGAGCCTCCCCCTGAGCACACCGTGTCGGCCGGTGCTGGCCAGTGGCTTCCCCTGAGCACACCATGTTGGCCGGTGCTGGCCAGAGCCTCCCCCTACACACTATTGGCTCGCGCAGGCAATTACCCGAACCGCCCGATCAAGTTCGCCAGCTTGCGTGAGGAGAACCCGGCCGAGCTGCTGCGACTCGGCATGCTGCTGCTCTACCTGGCCGCCGTGAAGAAACCGAACTGGCAAGTCTGCCGCCGCATGCAGCAGCTGCCAGAGGACGTGCAGGTGAGTGCTGCAGCAGCTGCCCGAAGGCTGCACTGCAGAACTACAGCAACTGCCAGAGGACGTGCAGGTGAGTGCTGCAACAGCTGCCCGGAGACCTGCACTGCAGAACTGCAGCAGCTGCCAGAGGACGTGCAGGTGAGTGCTGCAGCAGCTGCCCGAAGGCTGCACTGCATAACTATAACTGCCACAGGACGTGCAGGTGAGTGCTGCAACAGCTGGCCGGAGACCTGCACTGCAGAACTGCAGCAGCTGCCAGAGGACGTGCAGGTGAGTGCTGCAGCAGCTGCCCCGAGACCTGCACTGCAGAACTGCAGCAGCTGCCAGAGGACGTGCATGTGAGTGTTGCAGAAGCTGCCCGGGGACCTGCACGTCAACTGCAGCAGCTGCTGGAGAACGTGCCGGTGAGTACTACGGGAGCTGACCGAGAATATACAAAAGAGTTTTGCAGCAGTTATCCGAGGTTATTTTCTCTCGCGATGGTGCCCCGTTATGTATGGTAGCTTGGTTTTCACTCCAGTTGTCTGATAACTACGTGTTGCGCCGCAATTGGACCCATGCAACTCAGGAATAGCGTGAGAAAGTAGCCGTGGTGGGAATATGGCCTCATTCGTGGCTGAAATGATGAAGGGAAACACTCGATAAGTGAAAGTTTTCTTGCGAATTGTATGTCTAAATGATCCGTGCTGAAGGACTAGGCTAAGAACTAGTACCAATGACTTAAAAACGGCCTCGGACCATGAATGCTCCCTTTCTCTATTTTTTGGCATCCAACAATTTCTGGAAATGTCTTACTGAACTTCTTGAACCAACACAAAGTCGTAAGGGGTAAGCTATTCGTCCCGTTAAGTCGCTCACACCAGGCCATGTGGCCGGGTCGTACCAGGCCACGTGACCGGCCACACCAGGCCACGTGACCGGCCACACCAGGCCACGTGACCGGCCACACCAGGCAACGTGACCGGGTTACATCAGGTCACGTGTCCGGGTCACGCCCGGTCATGTGGCCGGGTCACATCAGGTCACGTGACCGGCTGCATCAGGCCAAGTCTGAGTCGCACCAGGCCACGTGTGACCCCACGCCGTCACGCCCCATGGTCACGGGACAGGTCACGCCGGGACACGCGTCAGCCACTGTCCGTAGTCACGGCCGTGCACTCTGTCTGCAGGTCAATATAAAGTTCGTCCTGGAGCGACTGATGAAAGCGCAGACGCTGACCCGGGACGACCTGACCAGCGTGCTAGCCACCGTCGGTACGTAGCCACACCGGAAAACCGACCAGGAAACCAGCACCGCCACTGCCAGCGCTCGCTTATTTGAGGGGTCGGTACTCGGTTCAGTGTGGTTGGTCTAGTATATGCTTGGCCAGCGTCCTGAAATGGGGTACTTGTAGAGCGCAGGGAATGGACTGAGGACGTCGAATGAAGTCTGCTATGTGAAAGGCATCAATCGCCTTGTGTTAAAATAGGAAGAACGACACCATTGGCAAGATATTTGCGCGGGAATGTTCGGGATGAGATGGGGTGGAATTAGTTGCTGGTGCTGTATCTGATGCTGAGCTTGATATATTCAATTGAGAAGCCAAAGCTGTGTGACCATATTAAATTACTTTAATGACTGGTATTGATATACACTATATTTACTGCGCCAGTATCTGTTGAAACTACTTGGACGCACTGTACTATTTCGGACGTCATATGTGGAGTTGTTCTTAAGTTTTGGGAGAGTGGTAGGGGATGGGTAGTATTGGAGCGTCTGGCTTGCCAGGGCAATTGTGAAACCATGGGATAAAGGAAAACAGACCAGGTAGCATGCATGGGTTGGGGAGTGACTTGGCAGGTGGATGATCAGCTGATGTCTAGTCTGATTTCCACTGTCTCCACGGACATTGGCTCCCAACAGCATGTGGTAAAATTAAATATAATTATCGCAAATGGTTTGACGAATTAGGGATTCAAAGCTCAGGTGATGGCCCAGGCGGTTGAAATCGATGGGTGTCGCTGCAGTCTCGCTCCGTGGTATTCTGACCGATGACACCGTTTGACGTCAAAACCCAAGCCGCCCACTAGCGCCACCTTGTGTTTGTCAGCGGAGATGGCGTCCCTGCCGTTGGCCGCTGTGCGTCGCCTGCTGAGTTCGCCCTGCTCGTCGCCGTCGGCCGACATGTACACACACTCGCCACAGGCGGTCAGCTCGCCGCTGGCGCTGCTGTTCGAGGTGAGCTCGCGCGTCTCCCTGCCGGATTGACCAAGGTCGGTGGAGCAGTGAAGCTGATCGCTGTTGACTACTGACTATCAGTGGTACAAATTACGCACTCTGTACTGTGAATTGAAGCGTTATGTGTGAGGCCAGCAGCAGCGTACGTCGCTGCCGTGGTGAATGCCTCCCGTCACAATTGTGCTGTCTCGCTGTACGGCTGCCGTGGCTAGGCCCGGTCACAGTTGTGCTGGTTCACTGTACGGCTGAGAGTAGCTGCCGTGGTTAGGCCCGGTCACAGTTGTGCTGGTTCACTGTACGGCTGAGAGTCGCTGCCGTGGTTAGGCCCGGTCACAGTTGTGCTGGTTCACTGTACGGCTGAGAGTCGCTGCCGTGGTTAGGCCCGGTCACAGCTGTGCTGGTTCACTGTACGGCTGAGAGTCGCTGTCGTGGTTAGGCCCGGTCACAGTTGTGCTGGTTCGCTGTACGGCTGAGAGTCGCTGTCGTGGTTAGGCCCGGTCACAGTTGTGCTGGTTCGCTGTACGGCTGAGAGTCGCTGTCGTGGTGAGGCCTGGTCACAGTGGTGCTAGTTCACTGTACAGCTGAGATAGTCTGCTGACCGTGTCCGCACAGCCACCTGTTGTCGCCGCTGCCCTCTCCCGTGGCCGCCCCCCCCCCACCGTATGACGAGGGCTGCGGTGCGCCAGTCGTCCCCCCACCGTATGACGCGGGCTGCGGTGCGCCAGTCGCCCCTCCCACCGTATGACGCGGGCTGCGGTGCGCCAGTCGCCCCTCCCACCGTATGACGCGGGCTGCGGTGCGCCAGTCACCCCTCCCACCGTATGACGCGGGCTGCGGTGCGCCAGTCGTCCCTCCCACCGTCTGACGCAGGCTGCGGTGCGCCAGTCGCCCCTCCCATGGTATGGCGCGGGTTGCGGTGCGCCAGTCGTCCCTCCCACCGTCTGACGCGGGCTGCGGTGCGCCAGTCGCCGATGCTGCAGGAGGTAACGCGGCTCAACAAGGCGCTGGACGCCGCCCAGAAGGAGGTGGAGGAGTGTCGGCGGCAGGTGGGCGCCGCCACCGACGACGCGGACGAAGCCAAGCTGGCCACCGAGCTGAGCGACAGCCGCGCGACGGAGCACCGTGAGCTGGGGGAGGAGTACCTGTCGTGTGTGTGTGTGGGGGGGGGGGTAGAGCACCGTGAGCTGGAGGGACAGCCTGTTGTCGGCTGGGTTGGGGGAGGGAGCACCGTGGGATGGACGGACGTCTGTTGCCGGTTGGGGTACCAGGTGGGGTGTGAGAAAATCACGGCATAGAATTGTTTTCAGCTGGGCCGTGGGTGCGTCGTGAGGTGTGGGTTGAGAATATCGTGACCTCGTGACGGTTGTACCCTGACCGCTACCGGGAGACTGTCTCACTGAGGTGTGCCACCTGCGACGAGATGGACACAACAGGTCAGTGTGTAATGCGCCCGCCCAGGGTAGATCAGCTGGCTTGTGCTACGACTGCCGGCCACGAACACACCATTGTTTGGGGGCGAGTAGTATAGTGGTAAGTTGCTCATCTCAAAATCGAAAAGCTATATGATCAACATGGTCGATGCGCCCTAAAGCCTAACTTTAGGGCGCTAACTAACTAACTCGAAATCGAAAGAGTGTTAGTTCGAGCCTCACCTGTCGCTACTCTTCGCCCGCAACCAATCGGCGTGAGAGATCGGCAACGCTACATGACTCAATGGTCGAGGTGTCGTGAAACACAATAACCAGCGAGTACACCGTTTGGTGCCACCTGCAGGGAGGCGGGTGCAGGAGCTGGAGAGCGTGGTGCGCCAGTACCGCGAGGAGAACTCTGAGCTGCTGTCGCAGCTGAGGGAGCCGCCGCAATCGCCTCTCACCACGGACGACCGACGCCGGCTGCAGCACCACAACCAACTGCGCGACGAGAACGAGGTGCTCGGCGCCCGGCTGTTCCAGGCCGAGCTGGACCGCGACCGCGCCAACGCCGAGGTGGGTAGCTAGAAGGCGCTGGTCTCCCGCGTGTTGCTGGACCGCGATCCAGTAACCCGCCATGGCCCTGCTGGAAGCAGCTGCACTGCTAGCAGTTTTCGGCGCCGAAAAGTTACACCCTCCGAATAATAGTGTACTTGTGTCGATCGAGCGATTAGTATATAGTATATTGACAGATTTGCTTGCGGGCAGTGGGAATTAATGTAGTTATGGCTACCCGTAGTGCAAGTGTATGTCGTATAGCATGCAGGCCTGGTTGTGATACTAGTGGTAATCGTACGAGTTTGTCTCTGTGCAGCTGGCTGCCCGCTGGCTAGAGGGAGGGAGGGGGTGGTGGTACAGTGGGGTTAAGGGTGCGCGGCTGATGTGGGTGTGTCTTCGCGTAAGAAACGACAGGCCATTGAGATATGGGAACTGTTTACAGAGCTTTGTAGGAGTTGTTAGCACGGTGAGGGCTCTTTGCCAGTGGGTCGCGCCGGCGTAGGTAGCAACATCAGCCACTTGCCTGTAAATGATCTGCGTCGTAGCCCCGAATGGAACACATGTCGACGGACGATTTCCTTATCTGGTTTCGCAGCGATGCACAATGACGGGGTGGGCGCTAAATGATCTCGTAATCGGTGCGTCCGTAAACCCAAATAATCCATCGAGCACGCTGGCGGGATTTTTATCAAGCATGCAGTTTGTCGTTTGCGCTGCACACGCTATAAGTGTCGAGTGGCCCAGGTGGTGTTCGTTCCCCGTCGAACCTGCGCCGTGCCGTGTGACCGCCAGCTGCAGAAAGTGCGCGGCCGCCACGAACGGGCCACCGGCGAGCTGCGCCAGCTGGAGCTGCAGCACCACCAGCTGCAGCTGCAGGCGGAGATGCTGCGCGACGATGTGGGGCAGCGGGCGGCGCGCGTGGCCGAGCTGCAGCAGCAGCTAGCCGTCAGCGCCTCCATGCTGCACGCCGCGCAAACCAACCGACTGGACCGCTGTGAGGGCCGCGCCTGCTGACGCGACCCACCGACTAAACAGCCAGCTGAAGTCTTATTCATTGGGTGGTTCACGGCGTACTTCATGTTCACGGCTAATGGCGCCGCCCACACTTTCGCCGGTGGGCCGATATCTGCTCGTTCGCGTTTTTGTTTGTGCATCCGTTTTTTGTTCGTTTGTGTGCGTGCTTGTGCGCATGTGTTGTTGTTTTTTTTTCGCTTGTGTGTATTTGTTTGCGCATGTTTGCATGCGGGAAGGTGCCACCATTTCACGTGCCAGTCGGGGATCAGTGCTCCTTGCCCGAGGATTTCTGTGACGATGTGCTGCGCCCGAAGTGGTCGAATGTTTAATGCATTTTTGTTCGTCGAGTAACACGGAAAGTGGTGGCCATGTCACTTGTGTTAAGGAACCAGTCTGATCATCATCGTCACCGTGCTGTTGCTCCTGATAGTTCCAGATGATCACGGCATATTGGTGTGTACGGTTTGCCATTGGCATTAGGAAGCATTTTGTGTAAGTTCATGGGCAGTGCTGGATTTGTGCTTTGCAATCTTGGATGTGGAGAAGGAATTTCTGACGTAATCGAACATGGAGAGGTTTTTTTCTCAAACTTATGACATAATATCAGGTGACACCAGATTCCGGTAAGACCCCAATGCTGAATCTAAGTATCGCATGTGCGAATTTTCGCAAGGTGCGCCGACTGCTCCGATAAGAATTTCCAAACCCTTCCGTACTTGAGATGTTCTTACCAGGCATCTCTTCATTCGCTTAGTAAGGTGTCTCACAGGCCTCATCCGTCCTAGCCCGTCCTAGCCCAACAACATAGTGATGTCTGTTCCGCAAATGTGTATTATGAACGTGGGCTTACCTCTGTAATGATTACGTCAATTCGGCGTTTTATTGCCGCTGTAAGACCTTGACGTCCGGCTGTGCCAGTTAAGTTCCATAAATACGGCGATGTTGAAGGGCGCTTTCTCGATTTGCAGCGATCGACTCGCCGCCGCGGCCGGCCACTCCCAAGATGGGCAGCTTGGCCAGCGAGCTGGCCGACGTGGAACTGCGGGAGTTGCGCGACCGCTGCGAGTCGCAGAACGTGGCGCTCGACGCCAGCCGAGCCCTTATCGAGTCGACTCGTGTGGAGCGGGAGAATGCCGTACAGGCTCTGGAAGCTGCGCTGCAAGTCGCCAGGTGTGAGACAGAGAACGTCCGCATGGAGCAGGAAAAAGTGGTACAGTCTCTGGAAACTGCGCTGCAAGCCTGTAAATCTGAGACGGAAACAGTCAGGCTGGACGAGATTCGTATGGAGCATAGAAAGGAGCGTACAGGCTTTGGAAGCTAAACTGCAAGCTGCCAGATGTGAGACGGAAGCTGTCCGTATGGAGCAGGAGAAAGCCGTACAATCTCTGGAATCCTCACTACAAGCCTCTAGATGTGAGGCAGAAACCATCCGAATGGAGCAGAGAGAAGGCCGTTCAGTCTCTGGAATCCTCACTACAAGCCTCTAAATCTGAGGAAGAAGCCGTCCGCATGGAGCAGGAGAAAGCTGTACAGTCTCTAGAAGCCTTGCTACAAGCTGCGAAATCTGAGGCAGAGACCGTCCGTATTCAGCAAGAAAAGGCCGTTCAGTCCCTGGAAGCCTCACTACAAGCCTCTAAATCTGAGGCAGAAACCGTCCGAATGGAGAGAGAGAAGGCCGTACAGTCTTTGGAAGCTAAACTGCAAGCCGCCAAATCTGAGACTGAAACCGTCCGAATGGAGAGAGAAAAGGCCGTTAAGTCTCTGGAATCCTCACTACAAGCCTCTAAATCTGTGACAGAAACTGTCCGGAAGGAGCGAGATAATGCCGTACAGTCTCTAGAAGCCTTCATACAGGCTGCGAAATCTGAGGCAGAGACCGTCCGTAGGCAGCAAGAAAAAGCCGTTCAGTCCCTGGAAGCCTCGCTACAAGCATCTAAATCTGAGGCAGAAACCGTCCGAATGGAGAGAGAGAAGGCCGTACAGTCTTTGGAAGCTAAACTGCAAGCCGCAAAATCTGAGACTGAGACCGTCCGTAGGCAGCAAGAAAAGGCCGTTCAGTCCCTGGAAGCCTCGCTACAAGCATCTAAATCTGAGGCAGAAACCGTCCGAATGGAGAGAGAGAAGGCCGTACAGTCTTTGGAAGCTAAAGTGCAAGTTGCCAAATCTGAGGCGGAAGCTGTCCGGAAGGAGCGAGAGAATGCCGTACAGTCTCTAGAAGCCTCGCTACAAGCTGCCAAATCTGAGACTGAGACCGTCCGTAGGCAGCAAGAGAAGGCTGTTCACTCTCTGGAAGCCTCGCTAGAAGCCGCCAAATCTGAGACTGAGACCGTCCGTAGGCAGCAAGAAAAGGCCGTTCAGTCCCTGGAAGCCTCGCTACAAGCATCTAAATCTGAGGCAGAAACCGTCCGAATGCAGAGAGAGGAGGCCGTACAGTCTCTGGAAGCTAAAGTGCAAGTTGCCAAATCTGAGGCGGAAGCTGTCCGGAAAGAGCGAGAGAATGTCGTACAGTCTCTAGAAGCCTCGCTACAAGCTGCCAAATCTGAGACTGAGACCGTCCGTAGGCAGCAAGAGAATGCTGTTCACTCTCTGGAAGCCTCGCTAGAAGCCGCCAAATCTGAGACTGAGACCGTCCGTAGGCAGCAAGAAAAGGCCGTTCAGTCCCTGGAAGCCTCGCTACAAGCATCTAAATCTGAGGCAGAAACCGTCCGAATGCAGAGAGAGGAGGCCGTAAAGTCTCTGGAAGCTAAAGTGCAAGCTGCCAAATCTGAGGCGGAAGCTGTCCGGAAAGAGCGAGAGAATGTCGTACAGTCTCTAGAGGCCTCGCTACAAGCTGCCAAATCTGAGACTGAGACCGTCCGTAGGCAGCAAGAGAATGCTGTACACTCTCTGGAAGCCTCGCTACAAGCCGCCAAATCTGAGACGGAGACCGTCCGTGTTGAGCTGGAGCAGGCCGCGGACGCTCTCCGGTCGCAGCTGGAGACTGCCAAGGCGGAGCTGGCCGCGCAGGAGCAGGAGCGCCTGAGCCAGGCGGAGGACGCGGAGCGGTTGCGGACTGAGGTGGCCCGTCTGACGGAGCAGAGTGCCTCGGCCGCCGTGGAGGCGGGCCGGCTGCGCGCCGACCTGGAGCGCGACATCAAGGCCGAGTGCCAGGAGACGTTCAACACGGTATTCCGCAGGGCGCGCGACGAGATGTCGGCGCGCTCGCTGACCGAGCAGCAGCGCGCCGCCGCCGCGCACGAGGCGGAGCTGGCGCAGCTGCGCGGCGTCGTCAGCTCGCTGCGCGACAAGATGTCGCAGCTGTCCGAAAAGGCCGACCAGGAGCGCGACGACCTGCAGGGCCAGCTGACGCAGACGGAGGCGGCGCTGAAGCGCGCGCACGCCGAGCTGCGCGCCGCTCGCGCCGCGCCTGCTACGCCCGACGCTGCGCCGGCGTCGCGCGTGCCGTCGCGGCGGCGCCTCGTCGCCGTCAGCAGCAGCAGGGCCGGCTCGCTGTCGGTCACGGACGTGGCGCAGCGTAACTGTGAGTTCAAGCTGCCGGCCGGGCCGCGCAAGTCGGTCAGTCAGGGCGACGTGGCGGCGCAGCGGCGCGCGCCGCCCCAGGGCGTGGGCGTCTTCTTCTCCTGTGACGAGGAGGAGCAGGAGGTCTTCAGCTCCTCCTACCTGCAGAGCCTCCAGGATGGTAAGCTTCGGCTGCGCTACATGGGAGCTTTGACTGGTGTTGGTTGTTCTCATCCTTTCTATGCGGCGGGTGTCTACTGATGAGTGTTATGAGCTTGTGTACCTGACCCAGTACTTTTTGTGACCGCAAGCGCAACATGCTGGTCAGGGCTGCTGGCCCTGAGCTGTCCCTGGCGTGTGCCAGCCGGTATGAGTGGCACCGTAGCTTGTGTTGCACGCGATTCCAGAATTCACTTGATCTGTAGCCATGGCTGGGTTTATGTTTTGGTGTTATGGATTTAGAGAAGACAATGTTGTGGAACTTCAGCTCAGAGATGATAAATTTACCTCTTTCTGACGTCAAAGATTCCCTGTTGTATTTTTCAGCCGATATTTATCCAACAGCAATGAGTTAGTTTTTTTTAAGTTTAAGGGCGCTTTGACCAATGCGTGATCATTTAGCGCCTGTGAGTGTTGTTATTTTCCAATAACTGTATTCATGTTTTCGCAACAAAGACGCGATAATTCCCCTGTAGGGGAATTGTCCTGGATGGCAAACATCCAGGACGAGGCAGGGATTTCAACCATCCCTATATGTGGTCAGATTAGTGACTAGCTCTTCCCCAGATGCGGTCAGGTTAGTGATCAGCTCTCTGCGGTCCCTATGTTGCTCGTGTGCGGCCCTCGACTGTCGACAGTTTGTGATCAGCTCCTTGCGGTTCCCATGTCGGCCCGCAATGGTCGACAATGCCGTGCCCTAGAGTCCCAGCATTGGTGGATCCGTGTTGAACTGGGGCCTCTGGAAACGCGGCTCGCCTCATCCGTGCGCGTGGCTGACTGCTGACGGCTGACTTGTGCGCGTGGCTGACGGCTGACGGCTGACTTGTGCGCGTGGCTGACTGCTGACGGCTGACTTGTGCGCGTGGCTGACGAATGGGCGGGCGGCCAGGTCGATGCGACATCAACCCGTTGGGCCGGCTGAGCGAGCTGCAGCGGCGTAACTCGCTGATGCCGCCGCACCTGCGCTCGTGCTACGCGCCCGAGGTGAACGTGGACGGATCTGCCGCGCTCATGACCGAGGCCGAGCTCAGGGTACGTCCGCCGACCCGACCAGACCCGACCTGACTAACGTAGTCGGTAGCGCCGGTGGTGGTCTGATCAGCGGTCCCGGCTAACGCCGACAATCGCCACAACTAGTCTGCTGCAAGGGTGACCTAGCCCAGCCCCTAACTCAGTCAGGTATGCTTCTGACCTTTCCAAGTGTCGTGCACCTTCCTTCCCCAGGCCGGCTTGTCGCGACCCTTAGCTGAACCTAGCCGCCCCCAACCGAACCTAGCAGCTGCACGTGGTCTTTTAATGAGTGGCTCGCACGGGATTTTACTCGGTGAATTGGTCGGTAGAGTGGATGTAGCGGTGCAGAGTTGACGCCACCCATAGCCGCCATGAGCCTACACTATGCAGAGGTACGGTCGGTACCAGTTGGTACACTACAGAAATGTAGCCGGTAGAGTTGTATAAAAAAATATTGTATCATGTAGTGTGTATGGAGTCGATTTGTTCTGTATGATGCGTACAGTTGGTACAGTTCTTTCTAGACTTTCCAGCTAGTGTTGATTTAGTGTGTACACAGATTTAGTCCGAGTAGAGTTGATGTACCCTGCACGTAGATGCATTCTGCATAGAACTGATACAGTTTCCACACTTATGCTGACGTGGCCTTCATTATGACAAGGGGATCGATCTGGTGCGGCGCAGCCACTGGTCTGTGTGATTCAGTGGTAATTTGTGTGGAGTCGTTCAGCAGTCGTGGTGTAGTCATTTAAACGGGGTGGCTAGGTGGTAGGTGGTTTGTTCACGTCGTACAGTAGCGGGACGTTTGGAGGTCCTTGGTGCACTGCCGGGATACCATGGTCTCCCGAGCCAAGCGTACATTGACATTGGTCGGCCGGTTTGCGGTGCTGCGCTGGCCACAGCTGCAGTTGTCGGTGCCTCTGCCGTCCCGTAAGATGCCGCCCGGTCACACGCGCTGACATCGAAGCTCCCACTCCGCTCTGGGTCGCTGCCTGTGAGCAGGGGAAAGCTCCAGATCGATGCTCGCGGGCAGGATTGCCAGTGCAGCGGCTGCCTCCCAAAGCTTTCAAAATCAGTCAAAGCGCAACCATTTTCGAAGTTCGGAGGTGCCTTACTCGACCGGGACTGATGTGGAAGATGGTTATGATTGCGCAATGCTTAAACTTTCTGGGCGTGTTTGGGACCCGTCACCATATCTGCCGCAATGACTCCACAAAGCGCAAAGTCGACCGTTATTTGTTGGGGTCGCGGTAGCTCAGTCGGTAGTGTCGGACCCTTGATCGCAGGATTGTTGGTTCGGATCTCGCAACCGGCGGCATTACCGAGTCGACCCGCAACCAATCGGCGTGAACAGTTGGCGACACTATACAACCTAGCAGTTGAATGCGTCGTAAAAGAAATGCGTCGCCGTTCGCCCGCCGCGTGTTATTTAATTGACCGCGCGCCATGTTGGACGTCACACCTGGTGCCCTGTTGTGTCGATGCTCCGCTAGAGGGCCACGCCAGCCGTGTTGGCGTGCTCGCTGAGCGGTTGCGGCGAGAGCAAGTGAAAGGCTCGCGCGCTGCGGCACAGGACCGGACGTTGCATTGATATGAGCGCACCGACCGTCACCGCCCTCTCTTGGCGACATGCTCCGATATAAGTGTCGGATCGCCAAAATAGGTGTCGCGCCGGTTTGGTGTGGGAAACGCCAAAGCAGGGCCTTGTTCTCGAACAAATACCGAAACGTATGTTTTGTCACAGTTGCTGGTCGAAATCAAAATGTGAAGCGCAAGTTAAGTCCTCGGGGAGAAAGTGATAATTGAAGCGCTTTTCCACAGTGCGGAATACAGCTTCAAAGGCTCGCAGAACGGGTATTTCAGCAAGTCTGTTAATTTCAACGCAGGCGAAACTCGAGCGGCTATTTCCGTGCATCCCTTACACAGACCCGTGCATGGTTAGTTTTTGATGGTCCATTCGGCTCAGGCTAAGGGCCGGCCAGCCAGTCACGGCTTAAGCCGTGACGTCATGTCACGTGACCTGCTCACTTCGAGGTCGAGCGACCTAATCAGAGGTTTTGGTGTGGAGAGCGCTGCACTGAATTGCCGTATACGGCGTACACTGATGAGCGCTGTATGACCGAAGCAGTCGATGCGCTCGTTAGCCCAAGTAACCAACTACGGCGTAAACTGGGCTTGAAGACTGCGGAACAAAAGGGGTCACGACATCGTGCTGTACCAATGTGAATTGGATAATTCGACGAACTGCATTTCAGTTTGATATACGTTCGCCATATCCGGTGCATGATGCTGATTTCGGCAAGGTGATTCACTTCCGCACGATTTTTCGTCATTTGTTGCATATGCAGAAATTGCAGGCACTTTTTCTTTAATCGAGTTCCTCAATCCTATACTGACGATGAATCCGAAACTTGAGTGCGCCTCGTCATTTACCGGACTAGGCCGTGCGTATTTCCTGGTGCACTTCGGCGAAACTTGAGCGCATTCCTAGGGGGTGATTCTTCACGATCTTCCAACAGAGGGGAGCTGCGGTCGGTCCACCAGTTCCCTGTCGCGGTACGGTGTTCGGTGTTGTGTCTGGAGTGTAGGAGAACATCGCCCCCCCTCCCTCGTCCTTGCTCGCCCAGCGTCGCTGACAGCGCCTAATGCCGGTACAAACTAGTGGTGAACGCACACGCAGTAGCCTGCCTCAGTGCACGGACGTCGGCTCGCTCCGAGCCAACTAACCTGGCCATGGTGTCGGCGCGACGCGCGCAGAACGGCGAGGCGGCGGTGGCGCAGCTGAGCGAGCGCACGCGCCGGGTGGCGCTCGACTCGCCGGCGCAGAACACCCGCGCCGGCAAGCGCAAGTCGGCCACCGGCGCCGACCTGCTCTCCGACAGCTTGGCCAGCAACAGCAGCAACAGCAGCACCGGCAGCATCAACAGCAAACGGCGGCGCCGCGACCAGCTGCAGGTACCGTGACACGGGCTGCAGGTACCGCGACACCGGCTGCTGGTACCGTGACACCGACTACGGGTACAGTGACACCAATCGCAGGTACCGTGACACCGGTCGCGTCTGCTGTCCACCTACGGTTTTCACTAAACCACACCTGCTCTTTCCTGCTGACATCTTGACACGTCGCCCGCGCCACCACCCAGTGTATCGTCTCGCCCCACCTAGAGAATCCTGTGTGCGTGCACCGTTTCCTCGGTGCAATTTTCTCGCCCCCCCCCACCCCTTGGTGCGTTTCCCGCTCGTAATCCTGCATTGACGTATTTTCACTACCACCCGTCCGAATGTAATCTCTTGTCCTGTCCCCTCCTCTCGATCGCATCTAGTCTGGTTGCGTCGAATTCTGCACCGTGCACACCGCATCATGTGCCGGTTTGTCTAGGTGATCCCCACCCATTCCAGTCTCCTTCCCCTGGTAGTTTTCAGAGAACCAGAACTGGCCCATTGGAGACTGACCAGACCGGCAGCCAGCCCACGTGAAGGTACCGCGAGTCCGACAGCAGATCACGGGCGCACCGCCGCGGACGCTTGTGCTGACTTGGCCGTCGGGGCACGACGCATGAGCATGACCGCTGGCCGTGACGTCTGACTCGCCGCCGGCTGCGCTGGCCACATGCTGCGGCTGTACCTGGGGACCTGGGGACTGCTGAGATACCTGGGCCTGGGGCGGTGCAGCTGTACCTGGGGATCTGGGGACTGCCGAAATACCTTGGCCTGGGGCGGTGCGGCTGTACCTGGAGACCTGGGGACTGCCGAGATACCTTGGCCTGGGGCGGTGCGGCTGACGCGCCGTTCGGTGCACGGCGCCCTCGACCGTCGATTGGCGTGTGTCGGGAGGCTCCTCCGCCACGTCTCCGTCGAGCGGTAGCGGTAGCTGTAGTGTCTGCGCAGCAGGTAGCAGTCCGTTAGTGGTCTGATTGCCGCTGTGGTGTAGACCTGGCCGCCTACCGTATCGCTGCTCAGATAAATTGTCGGCCGCGGACGCCCAGTTTGGACTCGAGACGGCGTCGCGTTCGTTTGGTGTGTGTGTGTGTTTGTAGTAGTTTGCGCGCCGGTAGTGTGTGTAGTAGTTTGCGTGCCGGTAGTGTGTGTAGTGTTTGCGCGCCGGTAGTGTGTGTAGTGTTTGCGCGCCAGTAGTATGTGCGGTAGTGTGCGCGCTGGTAGTGTGTGTAGTGTCTGCGCCACATTGCCGGGCTGTCTGCCGTGTGGAGATGTGCGAGTGTGCGTGCGGTCCAACGTTTGTGGTGTATGTCTGGCTCCTTTTTGGCGTCGCTCTGTTGCGATGGAGCGCCTTAGGTTCTGCGAGGCGAGCTCTTGCCGTGTCCGGGTGTCTTGTCCTGCGATGTGGCGTGCTGAACACAAGGGAAGGTCTTGGATAGCTGTATGGCCAACGCAGTCCCTGCACCCGTAAGTCCCCAAACCTCAGCCCCCTCCAGCGGGTAGCCGTGGCAGATTAGCGTGGTGGTACGGTCTTGCCGTCCGCTTGTGTCGGCCGCACAAGTCTTGTGTCCGCTTGCTTTGTGTTGTACGATTTAAAGTAATTTCGCCCATGCCTGGCTGGAAAAGGGCGGTTTTTGGATTGTTGTCACCCAGAACGTCATCCACGCCGGAAGATCATGCTGTCCCCTTTCCCACTGAAGGTGAAATGCAACTGTTTAATAATGAATAATGCTATCTTATTCGTCTAGGTTTTTGGTACTTTGAAAGTGAACTAATGGTATATGTTCTTGAGCCCGAGCTTTCGGTTAATGTACCATTATGCTGTTTAGTTGCAGAAGGGAATCATGGCTACATTTAACGTTCTTCAGCGTGCTGGCTCAGCTTGCTATTTGCAATCCGGTTATTGCCAAATTACAAATGGAAAGTATACACATACCCTAATGTCTAGAAATGGAATGAGCTTGTGATGTCAAAAAGAAACAAACGAACGAACACACAAATTCTGTCGATGTTGAAGGCCCGAAAGTCATGCTCTCCATGTTCAGGTTTCCAAACCTTAGGTCCAACCCTGCGTCGTAGTTGTCGGACATCAGGAAGGGGTTCGACCGGGAACGGAGCCGCGTCTCTCGAAGCCGATCATACCCGGCCTGGACCATCCTCCCTCGTGACTGAACCATCTCCCATTTGTCCGGAATATCCACCACAGAAACGCGTGACAAAACAGCGCTGTGCTGGTCAGCGCGTCCCCGGTACCTGGGCCGCGGCTGGTGACAGGGCCCCACCCCGTGACCGTGACCGTGTCCGGTCCCCCCACCGTCACCGAGCCGGCCCGTGCTGCAGACCTCGTACGCGCGGCCGCGCCGCGGCAACCTCACGCCCGCCAAGAACGTTAAGCCCGGCGACGACGGCAGTCCTGGCTCCAGCCGCGCCAGCCTCGTCTCGCGCGAGCTGCCGGCCGAGGCGCGCGCGCTGACGCCCACGCCGGCCAAAAAGAAGCGCGTCAAAACGCCGTCGCTTCGCAAGTTCCTGCGCGGGGTGCGAGGTGGTCTCGGCAAGGAGAACCAGGCTGACACGGTGAGAGAGCGGCGCCGGTGGCGGCGTGATTTCTGCCCACGGTGGGATGTTCCCGACTGTGCCGGCAGCCCACGTCGGCTACAGGCCGTGTCCCGTCTCCACTCGTGATGCCACGCCGTGACGTCACGTGACCTGCTGTGGTGCCTGTTGTGTGGTTGGTGCGGCATCTGCAGTGGACCGTCCGGGGCCGAGTTGACAACGGTTGCACCGCAGTGGCGCCTGTGTCTGTCCGTGTAGGCTGCTGTGTCGTGTATAATCTGCGCTGCTGGCAGCCTGTAGCGCCAGCATTGTCTTCTGTGTCTGCATCGCCCTTGCTGCGCATTCTTTGGTTCGTGAGGTGCCTTAATGCCCTCCGGCTGTTGTGCCTACTTTGCATCATGTGGTGCCTTAATGCCCTCCGGCTGTTGTGCCTACTTTGGCTCGTGTGGTGCCTCAATGCCCTCCGGCTGTCATGCCTACTTTGGCTCGTATAGTGCCTTAATGACCCCGGCGGTTGTGTCTGCGTTGGCTCGTGTGACGCCTGTGGGCATATGGCTCGGCATTTGTCCAGAAGCAGTTTCAAAGGTCCAGTAATTGTTCATTACGTCAGCAGTGCTAGCAGTATTAGGCAGTAGATGAGTAAGCGTTACATCACGTTGGACTAGTGACCTTGCTCCCTGTATCTGGTGTCGTGTGTGCATATTGTAGTGTAGTGTAGTGCAGACATGGGATGAGTAGTCTGGGGGTAAGTTGCTCGGCTCAAAATCGAAAGGTTGTGGGTTCGAGTCTCACCTGTCGCTACTCTTCGTCCGCGGCCAATCGGCTTGAGAGATTGGCGACGCTACACGAATCAACGGTCGAGGTGTCGTACAACCAATAACCACCACGTAGTGTCGGATAGTGCAGTGTAGATGCCATGTAGTGCAGATCTGTCGGGATCAAGAGAATTGGTTTAGTTAAGGCGGCTATCGGCAGTCGATGCAGTGTGTTGACCTGAGTATGTGTCGATAAGTGTCGCGCGAAGCGAGGCAGTCAGCAGCCGCTCGGCTGTTTGTCGTCCGTGCGATGAGAGCCGTATAACCGGCGGCTTGTTAGGCGCCAGGTCGGGCCGTGCTCACCAGCCGGTAGCTGCCACGGCCGGTGCCGCCGGTCGCTTTGTCGGCGGTGTCTGCGCTAATTGGTAACTAACCAGCAACGTGCGACTCCGTCTGGGTCAATAACCACGCCGTCGCCGGGTCGCATCCATTGTGTACAAATTCGTAACTTTTGGGCAGAGGACGGCACGTGGCTGAGTTCACGCTCGGCATTTGCGGTTATTCTTTGATCTTTCATTTGCACAATTCATTGGTTCAATACCATCTGCACCTTACAAATCTACCATATATGACATTTATCTAAAATTTGTGCCAGTTTCCCAGTGTTTAGGTCGCACAGAGGGCCATTGGTGTGTTGTATTCACACAACAATTTTGGATGTCTAAATGTGATCTTTTTAGTACACTGTTTCTATCTGATATGCCTCCTTTACGGCAGCTAGCGTAATTCGTTGCCCACATCGGATACATAACCGATAACGAATTTGGACACACTGGTGCGTCAAGGTGGCGTAATGCATGACCTGCCGGCATATGCTTGGGTTGGATACTCGACACGTACGTCGGGCAAACCTGTTGTCTGTTCCGTATGTCATGCTCTGTTGCGTATTTCTACAACGCACAATCCACCAAATTCGAGCAGCCAATGACGGGTAAGCTGTCAGCTCCGCCGCGGATGGCAGCAGCCGCTTGGCACGCCCCACGGCCTCCATTACCGATCGAAAATTGCAGTTGGTCGGTGGCGAAAGTCGGCAGTAGCTGTTCATAACACGGACACGGCAGCAGTCGTCGTCAGCTGCTGTCGCCAGGGCACTAACAACAGTTGTCCGGCTGCCTGCCGCCGGGCACTACTAGAGCTGGGCCTCGGCCGCAGCTGGAGCTGGAGCTAACCGGGCCGCCCGTCCCCCGCCAGTCCATGAACGGCTCGTACGCGTCGATCGCCAGTAGCTCGTCGCTGCAGTCGGACAGCTCCCAGCTGTCGCAGAAGACGACGCGCTCGCGCAGCATGAAAAACCCCTTCGGCGCCGCCAGGGCTTACACGGTGACACAGGTAACGAAAGGCGCGGCGTATCCGGTGGGAGCGCGGGATGCCCCAGGTGAGCCACCAACGCTGGCTCTGCCTCTCGTCGGCACCTGTGTAGTTGTCTGGTGCGTTGCTTGCATGACCGCTGCTCGTGTATTTAGACGTTCGCTCCGTACACGCACTTGGCACGTGCGCGGAGTGTATACTATGTAGTAGAAACAATTGTAGCTTGTATCGCATGTATATAACAGCCAGCAACAAGACAGCCAGAAACCACAGTGATGCAAACTGGGTGCCAATTGCGAAATCTCGTCTGGTGCAATGCGCTGACTTGTTTGCATCTCGCTAGCATTATCTGTTCAAAATCGCATGGTAGGTGTCGTAATTCCCCCTCCTCATGCACTGAATAAGGTGAGAAAATTCCGTGCATGGTGCGAGGGTTAAGCATATTTCAATTCGCGCGTAGATGAACAAAATGGCAAGCTTTCGAGATCGTTTAATCTACATTAAGGGCTATGGAGTATGTGATGCACATGTAACTAACAGTCTGTTCTACTTTTCAGGGTCATCTCCTTCCTCGCAAATAATGTACGACTCGAAGTGGTCCGGGCGTGGGGTCACTGGATTGGTAAGTTGAAGTCAGTGGAGTAGTGAGTGAATGTCAGTGGAGTGTGAATGGATGTTAGTTGAGTGATGATGGTGGTCATTGAAGTGGTTAGTGAGGTGGTAAGTCGAGGTACCTAATTGAGGGCGTCGTTTGCCACGTGACACATTGTTGCTTTCCGTGGCTTTTCGTTTTTCGATAGCGTATCCCATCAGTCTATGCCGAATGTTCATACATCGAAATATCGGGACGGAGAGACAGTCCGCAGAAGTCCTAAAAACCGGACCGCACTTTTACAACCGCTAAACGAACACTTTCAGCGTTCCTGGCGGCAGGCCGTCGATGAAAACGCACCGAGGCCGGCGGCTGGACAGGAAAACGTGCCGCCGGCTGGGCTGCTCGGCCGTCTCTTTGTCGCAGTCATCGTCCGTCCGTCCGGGCGGCCAGCGAGGCTGACTTTCCTGGTCGGCCCATCGCGTGCCGCTGCTCACCAATGGGTGACGGACAATACGGGGGGTGTCGTTCTGGGAAACGTCACCCCCCGCGCTGTGGTGCAGCACGGGTGTATCGTCGTCCGCACCCTATCGGACATCGGACATCAGAAACCGCACATCGGACATCGGACACCACACGTCGGACGGCCAGTGCGGGTGGGGCGGACGTCCGACGCCACCTCTGCCTCGACTCGGACGCAGCTTCGTGGTGATGTGACAAGTGGTGTGATCAGTGGTGTGATGATGTGATCAGTCGTGTGATCGGTAGCGGCCGCGACGTCGGCGTGTCTGCGTCTAGTCGGAGCTTGATGAACGCCAGCATTTCGTACTCCTAAGCCCACGTAACCGATGAAACGCCGACTCCGTGGTGCTGATGGCCGCCCCCCTCCCCCAACGGTTGTCGGATGGCGCCGATGTCGGCGGACACGGCGCTGTCCTGTGTCCTGTGGTAGCTAGACGACGCCGACGGCGGCGGCGGCGGCGGCGGCTCAGCCACCGGGAGCGGGAGTGTGCGGTCTGCGGTGCCGCCAGCCGCCACGTTTCTGTAGCGCTCGGCGTGCCTAGCTAGTGTTGCTTTTGCAACGGTCGAAGTGATTACATTTTATGCTCCGTCGCGAGAGGTCGTGCACGTTGTTATGGGGGAGCTTGGGCGGCGCCACCGGCAGCATGGCCATGACGGTAACATGAAAAAAATACAACGTTCCAAAAAGTGCACACGTACGTTTTATACTGTTCGCCGGTAACCGTGCGATGAGGTGGCGCATATGTCCCACTTCTCTGTACCTCTGATGCGCCCAAAAACCCTAATAACCAACTAACTCTGTACCTCGAATGCTGGTGACATGGAGCACAGGTCCCACATCTGGCTTTATGTGCGGGCGACTTGGGACACATTTCCCACCTCTTTACCTCGGCATATGGGTGAAATGTGACGTTGCATATCTTACCCGTGAATGTGACACTATACGAAACCAACATACCAAGGGTATGTGCCACCCACAATTCCGTTATGTGGGTTTCATTGGAAACATGCCCCACCTCTCCACCTCGTCATGTGGGTAGCATGGGACGCTTGTCCTACCTTTCTACCTCGACATCCCGGCGACATGAACTACATGTCTCACCTCTCTATCTCGTGTGGGTAATATGGAACACATGTCCCATCTCTGCCTCGATATGTGGGTGACGTGGGCCACTACATGTTCCACCTCTCTACCACAGTATGTGAGTTACATGCAGCATATGTCCCACCGCACTGTAGTTACATTGGGACATGTTCCTCCACAGCCTTGGCATGCGGGTGCACGAAAGAATTAAACTAAAACTTCTCCCGCCCTCTATCCAGTCCGGAACTGCGCCAGTTGGGTGTCTTGTGACCGAATCCTGTCCGAAACTGCGCCAATTGAAGTATTCCAGCCACGTAACGTCACCGCCAGAGTCGCAGCCCGGCTTTTGCCCGCCCGCCACCAGTGCGGTAATATCGGATCAGCTTTGTGCGGTGCCGCCCTTATATGTGTGGCGCGGGACCTCGGCAAACCCCGTGAAAGTCACGAACTGCCACCGAAGAACCCGTAAGCTGTCTCACATGTTTTATGTAGGTAAATGGTTCATAAAATGCTTAGCTGAGAAACCAAAGCGATTTTCGGATAGCTCACGTTTCGCCACTGTCCCCAGAAGTATCGAATCAGGTTATGCTGCCGATAACATAACATAACACTTGGTATTACTGTTGCTGGGTTCACATGCTTCGGCGGCTTTTCTACGGTATTTTCAACGTGATACCGGACATTGTTAACCTCGGTTATTAAAGCCAAACCCCATTCTAGCTTGCAAACTAACCGTACACAAAACGAACAAGGTATCATCGGAAGGCCCACGACGAATAGGCTCCGAAATTTCCTCGCTTTGTATTTTAAAATCTGCTCGACTCATGGCGGATTTTTCCGAAAAAGAACTTTTCTAATCATGGTTTATATCTTCACTTCTTTCAAATACACTAAGTTAAAATGCGCGCCATATGATAGCTAATTACTAAGCGCATATTGCTAAAGTAGCTACATTTGTCCGCTATAAGTCAAATTTGACGGTTATCTTCCGTTGCTGATCTGGCCTTAAGCACAAGTCAAAGATATACATGCATGTGTCATAAGCAATGCCAAATTGCATTGCTGAAGTAAGCTTCACTTCAGTATGCTTCCACGTGTATGAGCCCACAATATATGAGAGTAGTTTGGGTGTTCGAGGAAATTTCGACGGTTTTCAGCCCTCCCCTTAACGATCGTGCTACTGTATTCAGTGGTACACAACAGAAGTAGCAGCTGTCAACAATAGCCTTACACAACAGAAGTAGCAGATGTCAACAATAGCCGTACACAGCTTAGGAGTAGCAACTGTCAACAGTAGCCGTACACAGCAGGAGTAGCAGCTGTCAACGGTAGCCGTACACAGCAGGAGTTGCAGCTGTCAACAGTAGCCATCCACAACAGGAGTAGCAGCTGTCAACAGTAGCCGTAGGGAAATGGTCGAATATAAGTACATGAGAAAATATAGCAATTGGTCACCAATTGGCTGTGGCCTCAGGTCGCTGACCTGACCTCAAACAGATATCCGAGATATACGCTTTCCATACACTGTCGGGTTGTACTCACATAGCAATTCCCCCTCCCCGACGAGGCACCACCTTTTCGTGGTGGGGGGATTGAGTTCCCCAAAGACCCGGCGACCATCGTACCGGCGAGGGGTGAGACCAAGAGTGCCTCACTCGTCCTTCCATCCGTACGTTCCTATTCTAATCCCAATCTCATCCTATCTGGCCCTGCAACACCAACTATCCCTACTATGAGCAGGCAGGGCAACTTCCCCGGTCCTGCCCACCAGCTCAGTTTTATCGGGGTAGCCGCGCCCCCTCGGCCCGCCCCCGGGGTTAACGGAGTCCCGGAGGTTGAGGTCTCCCGTCGTACGGTGCTAGTTGTGACGGAGGGCCAACACACCTCTTTGGTCCTGATATCCCGGAGGGGTGGGCGGTCCCGCGGGGCCTCACGCGGGCCAAGTGGCTGGTCGCCTCGGGCCGGGGGCCTGGGAATCTTCCCGGTGCTCTGGGACTCTTCCCGGTGCCCGCCGACCCGGCCGGCCGGGGTCAAGGGATGGGCGGTGCTGAATCCCGGTCGGGGTGTTGAGTCTCTCTCCCGACCGGGCGAAGGCGCCGCCTGCTCCGTATAGCTCTTCGGGCGCCTGGCGACCTCCCGTACGCGGGACCCAGGCGTCCCCTCAGTAGGGCCTTATGCGGTGGGGCGCCTGAGGAGCTTAACACCAACACGCATCACATGGCGTCTCCAAACACCCAAAAAAACCTCATGGTTCCTCGCGAAGAGGCCAGACCATCGCCCAACCCATCGCAGGTGGGAGCGTGTTTAATCAGGAAAGCTACGGGAGAAGTATTTAGAATGTCCCTCGCATCTTCATCTTCCGAGAACTGACAGAAAATATTGCATCATTGTCCCCTTTCCAGAGGCAAGAGGGATGTGACAGATTTCGGAGGATCACCCGTTGCGAGAAGTTAAAGGATGGTGCTATTGAAGTAGAGTTTGCACAAGTAGGAGAAGCACAGTAAGCACCGGAAATGACAGAGTTTGTATATAGTGTGCGGAAAGGTGGCAGCAAAGTCGACGAGAGCATCCAGATGAGGGTCGAACCCCATGAAACCAACAATACATCGCGTGGAATCATCAATTGTTACGATCTCAAGGGCGTACCGGAGGAAGAGATAGTAGACGGGCTATTTGAGTTCGGCGTGATAGGAGCCATAAAAATGAAGTCTAGAAGAGGTGCAGAGCTGATCACTACAAACAATGTCATATTGACTTTATTCAACTGACTTACCCTCTGAGATCTGGGTGGGGTACATCCGGGTCAAGGTGCGACTTTTTCTTCCAAACCCAATGCGTGTGCGGTGTGCGGAGATTTTAACGCGCATCACCCTCTCTGGGGCTCAAGCAAGGTGACAAGCCGTGAACGTGCTATGGAGCGTTTTGTACGACATTTCCCACTCTGCGTCCTTAACACAGGAAAGCTAACGCATTTTACATTGCCCACAGGACAGACCTCCATGCTGGATCTCACCCTCTGCAGCCCAGAAGTTGTACCGTTTTTAGAATGGACCGTGGATGGCGACCCGTGCAACAGTGACCACTTCCCTGTTTCGTCTCGTTTTGTTCACCATGTTTATGTAAACCGACGACCCCCAGGTGGATACTTAACAGGACCGACTGGAATTCTTTCCAAGCAAGTCTTGAGTGTACTCTATACGACCAATCCAACGAATCTGCTATCTCCGTGGAGACGTTCACGGCGGATATTGTGCGGAGTGGTCAACGGCACATACCTCGCTCAACGGGAACATCAGTTCGCGTGCCCATCCCATGGTGGTCGGAAAGGTGCCGAGAGGTCTTGATTGCCAGGAAAAGGGCGCTTCGTGCCCTTAATAGAAATAGCTGTACGCCAAACTGAATAGCTTTCCACAAAGCGCGGGCAGTCGCCAGAGTATCATCGCCAAAGCAAAACGAGACTCGTGGAAAGCGCATGTCAACACTTTAAACCGTTGCACATCACTGTCATCTGTATGGTCCCGCATAAAACGCTTCTCTGGAAGATATGCGCCACTTCCACTCCCCACTTTGCACATGGCTGGCCGAGACATCATCAACCCGGAAGAAGTGGCCGACGAGATCGGACGAGCTTTATCAGCACGATCTAACAATAGTAATAGTGTGCGCTTCTCAAACTACAAGGCTCGTCGCGAGGCACGCACCATTGATTTGTCAACCACAAATCTCCTTGAATACAATTCCCCATTTTCTGTTTCCGAACTGACTGCAGCTGTCAGTACTCTGAAGAGTGTAGCAGGGGTTCCCGATTGCAATGTCAACATTGCACGTTGACATTATCAAACGTTTGCCTGCAAAAGCTTTAAGAGCCCTCCTGAAGATTCTGAATGACATGTGGACAACCGGCACAATTCCATATTCGTGGCGGAGGGAAATCGTAGTGCCTATACGTAAGCCAAACAAAACATTCCTGTTTTGTTTGGTTTACGTATCCATTGCATTATCGCCCCATCTCGTTAACGTGCTGTCTATGTAAGTTATTTGAAAAGATGGTGAATGTCAGATTAATGCGGTTTTCAGAACACAACAATCTCCTCACTGTGATACAGAGTGGTTTTCGAAGACACCGCAGCACGCTTGGCCATGTTTTAACACTCGACTCTGTGGTGCGCTCTAGTTTTGGGAAGAAATGTCACACAGCTGCGATATTTTTCTACATAGACGGAGCATATGATACTGCATGGAGGCACGGTATTCTCATAAAATTACATTAGATCGCATGGGTATCCGAGGCTCGAAGGGATTTTTCCTGAAACATTTCTTAGCTTCCCGAACTTTCTGTGTCAGAGTGGGAGGTTTCCTCTCTGGCACATTCCAACAAGCTGATGGAGTTCCGCAGGGAAGTGTCCTGAGTGTTGCGTTGTTCGCTATCACCATCAATAGCGTGGGTGCATCATTGCCAACTTCTGTAGGGAAAGCACTATTCGTGGATGACTTTGCCGTGTGGTGTTCTTCGCGCACTGTACATTCCATAGAGAGACGACTCCAGCTGGCTGTCGGGAAGATACAGGATTGGTGTGACGAAACATATTTCGCAATGTCTACAACAAAGACCGTCGCTGTTCACTTCTGTCGCAAACGTTGTTGCATAGACCCGGTGATCATGCTCAACGGAAGCCGCATTCCATTCAAACCAGCTGCCAAGTTTCTAGGTGTGTGGATTGACCGCCGGATGATATATAGCATCCACATCAGCGACCTCGCGCAGAAATGTGAAAAAAATACTGCAGGTGATGGACACTGTGTCGAGATGTTCGTATGGCGCAGATAGATATGTTTTACTACTAATGTACCGATCTCTTGTGCGTTCTAAGATTGACTACGGATGCTTTATTTATGACGGAACATGTGCCACGACCAAGCGTCACCTGGATGTGATTCATAATGCAGCTCTTCGCATTGCTACTGGAGCATTTCGTACTTCCCCGGCTGATAGTGTGGCAGAGGTAGACGAGCTACCTCTTGCGCTGCGCCGTAAGTTATTGGGAGCTAGGTACGCATGTAATGTCGCACAAAACCGAAAGCATCCAGTCTATCAGTGGATATTCGCCAGGACACCAAGGTCACGTCAGGGGGCCCATGTCCAACGTGGATTACCGTTCTCCATTCGTATGGCCTCGACCCTCCGTAATTGTAATATTAGACCAGGTTGTGTGACACGTACTATTACGCCGACCACTCCGCCTTGGCAGGTTGTCCAAGTACAAATTGATGCCACTTTGTCATGTTCAAAGAAAGGACAGGAAAACCCAGAGGAACTCCGCGCTCTGGCATTGGAAAAGATACATGAATTCCGTGATTTCTCGCGGATATACGAGTCGTCAACTCCCTAAATGACGTCAAATTATTGTACGTTAAATTGTTCTGTTTTTTAGACAGATGTCCCATATGGGGGGCAAGCTGTGTATATTACTTATATTTGGCTTAAATGTAAACAACAATACGAAAAAGACGTTAGAAGATTCCCCATCGGCTAACCCACAAAAGTTTTTTGAGTTTTCTCAACCCCCTTAAGTCCGATTTTGGATTTTCAAAAACGAAAAGACTCCCCATTCCATTCTCTATCAGATATATTTTTTGAAGGTTAGGTTCGGTTATGTTAGGTTAGGTTCTTAGGTTAATTTAGGTTAGATTAGACTAGGTTAGGTCGGTTGGGTCGAATAACCCAAAAAGTTATCGACTTAAAATTGTTCTGTTTTTCAGATAGTTTTCTTTTTGGGGGGAGGTTTTGTATATTACTTATATTTACATTTAAACCAAATATAAGTAATATACACAGCTTGCCCCCCATATGGGACATCTATCTGAAAAACAGAACAATTTTAAGTCGATAACTTTTTGGGTTATTCGACCCAACCGACCTAACCTAGTCTAATCTAACCTAAATTAACCTAACAACCTAACCTAACATAACCGAACCTAACCTTCAAAAATATATCTGATAGAGGATGGAATGGGGAGTCTTTTCGTTTTTGAAAATCCAAAATCGGACTTAAGGGGTTGAGAAAACTCAAAAAACGTTTGTGGGTTAGCCGATGGGGAATCTTCTAACGTCTTTTTCGTATTGTTGTTTACATTTAAGCCAAATATAAGTAATATACACAGCTTGCCCCCCATATGGGACATCTATCTAAAAAAACAGAACAATTTTAAGTCGATGACTTTTTGAGTTATTCGACCCAACCGACCTAACCTAGCCTAATCTAACCTAAATTAACCTAACTCCCTAACCTAACCTAACCGAACCGAACCTTCAAAAATATATCTGATAGAGGATGGAATGGGGAGTCTTTTCGTTTTTGAAAATCCAAAATCGGACTTCAGGGGGTTGAGAAAACTCAAAAAACTTTTGTGGGTTAGCCGATGGGGAATCTTCTAACGTCTTATTCGTATTGTTGTTTACATTTAAGCCAAATATAAGTAATATACACAGCCTGCCCCCCATATGGGACATCTGTCTAAAAAAACAGAACAATTTTAAGTCGATAACTTTTTGAGTTATTCGAACCAACCGACCTAACCTAGGCTATTCTAACCTAAATTAACCTAACCTAACCTAACCGAACCTAACCGAACCTAACCTTCAAAAATATATCTGATAGAGGATGGAATGGGGAGTCTTTTCGTTTTTGAAAATCCAAAATCGGACTTAAGGGGGTTGAGAAAACTCAAAAAACTTTTGTGGGTTAGCCGATGGGGAATCTTCTAACATCTTTTTCGTATTGTTGTTTACATTTAAGCCAAATATAAGTAATATACACAGCTTGCCCCCCATATGGGACATCTATCTAAAAAAACAGAACAATTTTAAGTCGATAACTTTTTGAGTTATTCGACCCAAACGACCTAACCTAGCCTAATCTAACTTAAATTAACCTAACAACCTAACCTAACCTAACCGAACCTAACCTTCAAAAATATATCTGATAGAGGATGGAATGGGGAGTCTTTTCGTTTTTGAAAATCCAAAATCGGACTTAAGGGGGTTGAGAAAACTCAAAAAACTTTTGTGGGTTGGCCGATGGGGAATATTCTAACGTCTTTTTCGTATTGTTGTTTACGTTTAAGCCAAATATAAGTAATATACACAGCTTGCCCCCCATATGGGACATCTATCTAAAAAAACAGAACAATTTTAAGTCGATAACTTTTTGAGTTATTCGACCCAACCGACCTAACCTAGCCTAATCTAACCTAAATTAACCTAACACTAACCTAACCTAACCGAACCTAACCTTCAAAAATATATCTGATAGAGGATGGAATGGGGAGTCTTTTCGTTTTTGAAAATCCAAAATCGGACTTAAGGGGGTTGAGAAAACTCAAAAAACTTTTGTGGGTTAGCCGATGGGGAATCTTCTAACGTCTTTTTCGTATTGTTGTTTACATTTAAGCCAAATATAAGTAATATACACAGCTTGCCCCCCATATGGGACATCTATCTAAAAAAACAGAACAATTTTAAGTCGATAACTTTTTGAGTTATTCGACCCAACCGACCTAACCTAGCCTAATCTAACCTAAATTAACCTAACAACCTAACCTAACCTAACCGAACCTAACCTTCAAAAATATATCTGATAGAGGATGGAATGGGGAGTCTTTTCGTTTTTGAAAATCCAAAATCGGACTTAAGGGGGTTGAGAAAACTCAAAAAACTTTTGTGGGTTAGCCGATGGGGAATCTTCTAACGTCTTTTTCGTATTGTTGTTTACATTTAAGCCAAATATAAGTAATATACACAGCTTGCCCCCCATATGGGACATCTATCTAAAAAAACAGAACAATTTTAAGTCGATAACTTTTTGAGTTATTCGACCCAACCGACCTAACCTAGCCTAATCTAACCTAAATTAACCTAACAACCTAACCTAACCTAACCGAACCTAACCTTCAAAAATATATCTGATAGAGGATGGAATGGGGAGTCTTTTCGTTTTTGAAAATCCAAAATCGGACTTAAGGGGGTTGAGAAAACTCAAAAAACTTTTGTGGGTTAGCCGATGGGGAATCTTCTAACGTCTTTTTCGTATTGTTGTTTACATTTAAGCCAAATATAAGTAATATACACAGCTTGCCCCCCATATGGGACATCTATCTAAAAAAACAGAACAATTTTAAGTCGATAACTTTTTGAGTTATTCGACCCAACCGACCTAACCTAGCCTAATCTAACCTAAATTAACCTAACAACCTAACATAACCTTCCCGAACCTAACCTTCAAAAATATGTCTGATAGAGGATGGAATGGGAAGTCTTTTCGTTTTTGAAAATCCAAAATCGGACTTCAGGGGGTTGAGAAAACTCAAAAAACTTTTGTGGGTTAGCCGATGGGGAATCTTCTAACGTCTTATTCGTATTGTTGTTTACATTTAAGCCAAATATAAGTAATATACACAGCCTGCCCCCCATATGGGACATCTGTCTAAAAAAACAGAACAATTTTAAGTCGATAACTTTTTGAGTTATTCGAACCAACCGACCTAACCTAGGCTATTCTAACCTAAATTAACCTAACCTAACCTAACCGAACCTAACCGAACCTAACCTTCAAAAATATATCTGATAGAGGATGGAATGGGGAGTCTTTTCGTTTTTGAAAATCCAAAATCGGACTTAAGGGGGTTGAGAAAACTCAAAAAACTTTTGTGGGTTAGCCGATGGGGAATCTTCTAACATCTTTTTCGTATTGTTGTTTACATTTAAGCCAAATATAAGTAATATACACAGCTTGCCCCCCATATGGGACATCTATCTAAAAAAACAGAACAATTTTAAGTCGATAACTTTTTGAGTTATTCGACCCAAACGACCTAACCTAGCCTAATCTAACTTAAATTAACCTAACAACCTAACCTAACCTAACCGAACCTAACCTTCAAAAATATATCTGATAGAGGATGGAATGGGGAGTCTTTTCGTTTTTGAAAATCCAAAATCGGACTTAAGGGGGTTGAGAAAACTCAAAAAACTTTTGTGGGTTGGCCGATGGGGAATATTCTAACGTCTTTTTCGTATTGTTGTTTACGTTTAAGCCAAATATAAGTAATATACACAGCTTGCCCCCCATATGGGACATCTATCTAAAAAAACAGAACAATTTTAAGTCGATAACTTTTTGAGTTATTCGACCCAACCGACCTAACCTAGCCTAATCTAACCTAAATTAACCTAACCTAACCTAACCGAACCTAACCTTCAAAAATATATCTGATAGAGAATGGAATGGGGAGTCTTTTCGTTTTTGAAAATCCAAAATCGGACTTAAGGGGGTTGAGAAAACTCAAAAAACTTTTGTGGGTTAGCCGATGGGGAATCTTCTAACGTCTTTTTCGTATTGTTGTTTACATTTAAGCCAAATATAAGTAATATACACAGCTTGCCCCCCATATGGGACATCTATCTAAAAAAACAGAACAATTTTAAGTCGATAACTTTTTGAGTTATTCGACCCAACCGACCTAACCTAGCCTAATCTAACCTAAATTAACCTAACCTAACCTAACCGAACCTAACCTTCAAAAATATATCTGATAGAGAATGGAATGGGGAGTCTTTTCGTTTTTGAAAATCCAAAATCGGACTTAAGGGGGTTGAGAAAACTCAAAAAACTTTTGTGGGTTAGCCGATGGGGAATCTTCTAACGTCTTTTTCGTATTGTTGTTTACATTTAAGCCAAATATAAGTAATATACACAGCTTGCCCCCCATATGGGACATCTGTCTAAAAAACAGAACAATTTTAAGTCGATAACTTTTTGAGTTATTCGACCCAACCGACCTAACCTAGCCTAATCTAACCTAAATTAACCTAACAACCTAACCTAACCTAACCGAACCTAACCTTCAAAAATATATCTGATAGAGGATGGAATGGGGAGTCTTTTCGTTTTTGAAAATCCAAAATCGGACTTAAGGGGGTTGAGAAAACTCAAAAAACTTTTGTGGGTTAGCCGATGGGGAATATTCTAACGTCTTTTTCGTATTGTTGTTTACGTTTAAGCCAAATATAAGTAATATACACAGCTTGCCCCCCATATGGGACATCTATCTAAAAAAACAGAACAATTTTAAGTCGATAACTTTTTGAGTTATTCGACCCAACCGACCTAACCTAGCCTAATCTAACCTAAATTAACCTAACAACCTAACCTAACCTAACCGAACCTAACCTTCAAAAATATATCTGATAGAGGATGGAATGGGGAGTCTTTTCGTTTTTGAAAATCCAAAATCGGACTTAAGGGGGTTGAGAAAACTCAAAAAACTTTTGTGGGTTAGCCGATGGGGAATCTTCTAACGTCTTTTTCGTATTGTTGTTTACATTTAAGCCAAATATAAGTAATATACACAGCTTGCCCCCCATATGGGACATCTATCTAAAAAAACAGAACAATTTTAAGTCGATAACTTTTTGAGTTATTCGACCCAACCGACCTAACCTAGCCTAATCTAACCTAAATTAACCTAACAACCTAACCTAACCTAACCGAACCTAACCTTCAAAAATATATCTGATAGAGGATGGAATGGGGAGTCTTTTCGTTTTTGAAAATCCAAAATCGGACTTAAGGGGGTTGAGAAAACTCAAAAAACTTTTGTGGGTTAGCCGATGGGGAATCTTCTAACGTCTTTTTCGTATTGTTGTTTACATTTAAGCCAAATATAAGTAATATACACAGCTTGCCCCCCATATGGGACATCTATCTAAAAAACAGAACAATTTTAAGTCGATAACTTTTTGAGTTATTCGACCCAACCGACCTAACCTAGCCTAATCTAACCTAAATTAACCTAACAACCTAACCTAACCTAACCGAACCTAACCTTCAAAAATATATCTGATAGAGGATGGAATGGGGAGTCTTTTCGTTTTTGAAAATCCAAAATCGGACTTAAGGGGGTTGAGAAAACTCAAAAAACTTTTGTGGGTTAGCCGATGGGGAATCTTCTAACGTCTTTTTCGTATTGTTGTTTACATTTAAGCCAAATATAAGTAATATACACAGCTTGCCCCCCATATGGGACATCTATCTAAAAAACAGAACAATTTTAAGTCGATAACTTTTTGAGTTATTCGACCCAACCGACCTAACCTAGCCTAATCTAACCTAAATTAACCTAACAACCTAACCTAACCTAACCGAACCTAACCTTCAAAAATATATCTGATAGAGGATGGAATGGGGAGTCTTTTCGTTTTTGAAAATCCAAAATCGGACTTAAGGGGGTTGAGAAAACTCAAAAAACTTTTGTGGGTTAGCCGATGGGGAATCTTCTAACGTCTTTTTCGTATTGTTGTTTACATTTAAGCCAAATATAAGTAATATACACAGCTTGCCCCCCATATGGGACATCTATCTAAAAAACAGAACAATTTTAAGTCGATAACTTTTTGAGTTATTCGACCCAACCGACCTAACCTAGCCTAATCTAACCTAAATTAACCTAACAACCTAACCTAACCTAACCGAACCTAACCTTCAAAAATATATCTGATAGAGGATGGAATGGGGAGTCTTTTCGTTTTTGAAAATCCAAAATCGGACTTAAGGGGGTTGAGAAAACTCAAAAAACTTTTGTGGGTTAGCCGATGGGGAATCTTCTAACGTCTTTTTCGTATTGTTGTTTACATTTAAGCCAAATATAAGTAATATACACAGCTTGCCCCCCATATGGGACATCTATCTAAAAAAACAGAACAATTTTAAGTCGATAACTTTTTGAGTTATTCGACCCAACCGACCTAACCTAGCCTAATCTAACCTAAATTAACCTAACAACCTAACCTAACCTAACCGAACCTAACCTTCAAAAATATATCTGATAGAGGATGGAATGGGGAGTCTTTTCGTTTTTGAAAATCCAAAATCGGACTTAAGGGGGTTGAGAAAACTCAAAAAACTTTTGTGGGTTAGCCGATGGGGAATCTTCTAACGTCTTTTTCGTATTGTTGTTTACATTTAAGCCAAATATAAGTAATATACACAGCTTGCCCCCCATATGGGACATCTATCTAAAAAAACAGAACAATTTTAAGTCGATAACTTTTTGAGTTATTCGACCCAACCGACCTAACCTAGCCTAATCTAACCTAAATTAACCTAACAACCTAACCTAACCTAACCGAACCTAACCTTCAAAAATATATCTGATAGAGGATGGAATGGGGAGTCTTTTCGTTTTTGAAAATCCAAAATCGGACTTAAGGGGGTTGAGAAAACTCAAAAAACTTTTGTGGGTTAGCCGATGGGGAATCTTCTAACGTCTTTTTCGTATTGTTGTTTACATTTAAGCCAAATATAAGTAATATACACAGCTTGCCCCCCATATGGGACATCTATCTAAAAAACAGAACAATTTTAAGTCGATAACTTTTTGAGTTATTCGACCCAACCGACCTAACCTAGCCTAATCTAACCTAAATTAACCTAACAACCTAACCTAACCTAACCGAACCTAACCTTCAAAAATATATCTGATAGAGAATGGAATGGGGAGTCTTTTCGTTTTTGAAAATCCAAAATCGGACTTAAGGGGGTTGAGAAAACTCAAAAAACTTTTGTGGGTTAGCCGATGGGGAATCTTCTAACGTCTTTTTCGTATTGTTGTTTACATTTAAGCCAAATATAAGTAATATACACAGCTTGCCCCCCATATGGGACATCTATCTAAAAAACAGAACAATTTTAAGTCGATAACTTTTTGAGTTATTCGACCCAACCGACCTAACCTAGCCTAATCTAACCTAAATTAACCTAACAACCTAACCTAACCTAACCGAACCTAACCTTCAAAAATATATCTGATAGAGGATGGAATGGGGAGTCTTTTCGTTTTTGAAAATCCAAAATCGGACTTAAGGGGGTTGAGAAAACTCAAAAAACTTTTGTGGGTTAGCCGATGGGGAATATTCTAACGTCTTTTTCGTATTGTTGTTTACGTTTAAGCCAAATATAAGTA